>SSNR01000015.1:1954765-2022953 GCA_006937965.1 Callopanchax toddi
CCCAGACCCCGAGACACCCCAGCACGCCACTGGAGAAAGGCACCACCAATGCCGAGGCGCAGCCAGGGAGGATAGTCTCTGCTGAGGAGGGTCTAGCATGTCACAGAGAGAGGGGGGGGGGACGAAACCTGACAGAAAAACAGTCACACACAGACACAATCACTCTCCCTCCCTCATGCGTGCACACACACATTCCTGCAAACATACCAAGACACACAATAGACGCTATACACCCACTCTCGCTCCCCATGCACACTCTATGTTCAGGACCAGGGACCAGCGCCCTGAGGGTGAAGCCGGCCCTGAGATCCAGAAGATGGTCCCTCCCTTACTGAAGTGGGGATAAGCAGACCACCGCGCACCCCGCCGCAGCCGAGCAGCCCCCCACCGCAGACCCCGACCAGACAGCCCGCTCCACATTACATTACAGTGTAAATGTTATAGTAATAAATGACTTCCAGTTAAACAAAGGAAGCAGCAGCACTTCCATCTTACGTTTTACACGTACAGTTCACAAAATTTAAATATCACAAAAAAATACAAATGTTGGCAACTAGTTGGAAATGCAAATTACAGTAGAAAATTCAGCAGATTACTGAATCGGTACATAAGACATTTTTGCAAAAAAATGTATATATCGCCAGGTCACTTGGGGAAAATCGCAAATTTTTTGGTCACAATTTAGTCAGAGATCACCTCAACTGTTGCAGTTTACATTTGTTTTATTCACAACATGGTTCCCTATTCTAAAACTGCACCTTAGTTCTATCAATAGAAACTAAATTAGGATCCAGATGCTCTTGGGACTATTTCTGAGAAAGAATGTTCAAAATTCCATGAACATCAGAGTGAGGCCTTGCAACACAAGTGAGAAAATTGGGAACGCTTGCTAAAGTTTAGAGATGCTTCAGAAACTCCCTCATGAATGTTGTTTGGTCTCCAAAAGTCAGCCCAGTGGGATACTGGCTTCAAGTGCATTAGAAAACTTGCCAAATTGGTCAAAAGTATGACTGAGGGACAATTTAAGTTTGCAATATTTAAAACCATAAACTAAAAAAAAGCTGTACACTCCATCTTTGTGTGTTGAACAGCATTTCTGTCCACTTCAGCAATGATCAGTGCTGAAAATACAGTCCGTTAACTACTGTAATTTATACCCAGAGCTGTCATCAAAAAGTAAAAAAATCTAGTTTTCCACCCAATATGTTTTTTGTCTGTAAGATCAATTCTTAAAGAAGCTGGACAATGTTGTATCATGTCCATAAAGCATTGACAGAAACTGTAGCCAACTTCTCTTAGGCGTGCTTTAAACATGCTCTATTTTCTGTGCTTATGTCAGTGATTACTTCATTAAGTCCAACTTTCAGGGGACTAAGACCACACCCCTTCCATTTAATATTTATTGATTCTTTCTGTGGTGCATACTGCCTGTTCTAACTCATAGAAAATAATCATTAAGATTCACTAAGAGGTCATTTTACTTCTCTAAGCTGCAGGATGAACAATGCAGATGTTTATCTGGTTTATATTTAACAAAAAGTCAATAACAGTGGAAAGGCTAAAATGGGCTGCATAGCCGCAGCTCACTCAAGCAGAAATTAATAACAATATGTGGCTAAGGTTACTTCCCGTTTATAGTACTTCAACATCAGATGAGACTTGAAACTACTAAAACACACTTCCTATGGAAGCTTAAATACTCTCTTTGGTTTTCAATTGTAATAAGTAACCTAATGATACTCTTCAAATGGTGGTGAGGACTGCAGTCTTGTGGAGGACATGAATACTGTAACTTGACAAAGTCATCTCACAGTGAATCAAACAGCCACCTTTAAAATGATTTATAATAACCTTTCAAATCAACCTATAACAGAGGCTCACACTTAATACATGTCCATTTATTTTGATTTGATGGAGCAAAACAAACACACTGAAGTATCTGTAACATCCAGCTTGACAGTGGTGTCGTTACCATGTGGCAGTGTGATGCTGGCTCCATCCAGGATGGCCTGAGCCAGAAGGTGGTCATTACTCTCAAAGGCACTGGCCGCAGCTCGCAGCGCATCCCAGATCTCCTTCCGGCCCTCAAATGCTGGCGCTGTATCCCAGAACTCATCTCTTTTGCTGCGCAGCTGGCCTTCAGTCATCGGGTAGTCACTTTTCCATTTAGGCCGCTCTCTCTTCAGGGGCTGGTTACGCCCAAGAGCCACTGAAAAAACAGACAAGAGAGAGGGATTAGGCTGGAAAGAAAGGGAGGAAAGCAGGATGAAGGGAAGGTAGATGAAGAACAGGAGACAAAAGGGGGAAGACAGAAAATATGAACCCAGATTTAGTGAGGGTGGATGTGAACAGAAAGGGAGCAAAGGTGGAATAATGTGTTAAAGGGACACTAAAACAAGGAAAACATGATAAAATATAATATGAGATGAGAGGAAAGAGAATAAATAGCTCTGGTAATTAGCCGAGTCTAAAAATCTGATTAAACATTTGGACACCATCGGGAATACAGAACATGAACACAGACTCTGCTGAGCTGAAGCTGGAAATGTAATGTTATAAACGCTGCTAAAATGTTAGGCTGCTCCATCTGCAGCAGAGCGGCTGATGAATAACACCATCTGGATCAGCACCAGAGAGGACGATAGGTACAGGACAGCATGCATGTTTGTGTCTGAGTACGCAACGCAGAGACAGAAGAGAGGCAGAGGAGGATGGAGGGATCAAGGTGTTGAGTTCCACCTGCTGCTGATACCATGACCCAGTCTGATAACACTAAACTTCAACTGACTGTTTATAGTAAACAAGACAGCCAACTGTCTCATTAGGTTCAGTTAAAACAGAAAAGTACTCATTTAATTGAACTATAACAAGAATAAAAATAGATATCTTTTTATAAAAATTAAAAATAAAAGCACTTCTGTACAAACAGATGGATAAGATGAATAAAAATAGGATATTTTCACTTTTCCTGTTTTAATAATCATTTCCAATGACATGCAATTGTTTCAAAGATGTTTTTCTTGTTTGTTTATATTAGATATTATATATATTTTATTGTTTTCTGGTGGTGGTGGGGTTGTTAAATACTCTATTGCCAAGAACTAATTTGGCAAGAGATAACTAATTTTCTCTAGCTATAATAGACCTTCCATGTGGAAGGTTTTTACTTCCAGAATAGTAATTTTCAAGTTTGCCAAAAACAAAAGTATTTCTGTTCATTTTAATTCTTTGAGATAAATCAGAATCAAACAAAATCTGTATCAGCTACTATGAGATGTACAAAGCATCAGAAATTAGTATCAGCTAACAAAACCACAACTGGTGCATCTCCCGTTTATGTAAAAATGGCTATGGGTGCAGAAATATGAAACTTGAT
Source organism: Callopanchax toddi (assembly GCA_006937965.1). Lineage (NCBI taxonomy): Eukaryota > Metazoa > Chordata > Actinopteri > Cyprinodontiformes > Nothobranchiidae > Callopanchax > Callopanchax toddi. The sequence continues at coordinate 1,958,142 of SSNR01000015.1, forward strand.
TATCCTCAGTTGTGTGCAGTTGAAATAACTGAAATAAAATACAGAGTTCACAGAACCAGAGAACGTGATTTGTCAGATTTGATGCAAAACAATGGTGTCTAAAGTATCAAAAACAAAGTGGCATAAAAATGAAAAAACTTTATCACTTCATTCATTTAGCAACAATGCTTGCAAACTGTGCTTAAATTATGCAGTAGCCCAATCAGCTAATGTGCTTGTCAGTAATTAACAAATATACATTTTTAAACACTCGCCTAATTGGCTGTCCTTTAGTATATCCCAGAATCCTTAAGGATGTATGTAGGCCAGTATGTGTAACACTCTAACACCACACTAAGATAAAGGTAAGTGATAATGACATTACTTTATCCATGCATAAATTATATGTTCCCATCTCCTTGTCTCTTCTATCACTAGTAAATGTATCAAGTAGCAGCGGATTGGTAAGAAACAGAACACAGCAGATTTCTTCATGTTAAATGTCACATCTAGCTGGGTTTGATGAGCTGCTATGACAGATGCACAAACAATGAGGAAGACAGACAGGAAATCAAGCTTTATCTGAGTATCTCTTAGGTCTCAGTCCCCTCCTCACTGCCCAGATACATCTCTCAGTCTGGAATTACAGCAACTCAGAGGCAAGCAATGAAACCCCTCCACACATCAGACAAACCAGGAAGGAAACTATCTTCCAAAGTCCCCAAGATGAATACCATTTAGTCAAAGTTCTGTCAAAAAAGTGCGGAAATGAAGAAATGCCTCATTATGCTTCAGTTATCAAGCCATTTAATCTACTGGGATGTTGCTTAATGATGAATAAACCGATTCTTCTGGGGTCTTCTGATCTCAGTGGTGATAAGTGATCAGAGGCCATGTTTACAAAACCTACTGTCAAAAAAGAAGTTCCTTTAATAGCTTGCAGCATTAAGTTGTGACAACTCCTCCACTGTGCAAACCCTGCTTCAAGACATGGACAACCACCAAGAGTAGACATAAATATAGGGGATTTTTAACCAAATAAGTCTGGAACAGTTGAGTAATTTAAGTCACACTGATCATTTCTGAGCGACCCCTCTGCATGCCACTGATGCCTGTGACCCATATTTGATGATACAGCTAGCAAGCTAACTAGCTACATTTTAGCCGGCTAGCTCAAGACTAAAGAACAAAGGGAAGCAGCGCAGCACCATAAATATCATCTAGTTTAGAAAGTAACAAGCAGTGGCGGAGTCTTTGCTCCCTTTAAAGCCCGCTGTGTGGAAGGAGACACTCGGGAGGGCTGCTCCGTCTGTCTCTGTCTGGCTCGGATATAAAGGAAGTGAAGAGAGGACCTCCAGCCAGGACAACATGCAGAAAGCCTGGAGGAAAGCCTCCCCAGCAGCTAAGCTTGTGGACACCCGAAGACGCCCCAAAAGACCCCCTAAGTTACCTCCAGTGCCGTCCGAGTTCTCGTTTAAGCTGCCAGAGGAGTCGTGGTGGCTCCCGACACAGCCACCCATGGATGTTTCAGCGGAGCAGCCCGGGTTAGGTAGCTCACCCCCCGGCCCACAGATAGAGCTACATCCACTAACCCCCTCTCTCTTGGTTTTCTCTATCCCCTCCCTCCCCGTTTTCCCCTCCCTCCCTTCCTTTTTTATTTCCTCGTTTCCTCCCGTCCTTTCTTCCCTCCTTCCCTCCTTCCCAGGCTCATTTAAGGGCAAAGCAGAGGGAGAGAGAGAGAGAGGGAGGGAGAGACAAGGTGAGAGACTTGAAGGAGAAAAAAGAGGAAGAGAACAAAGAAGTGCAATATATTGGGGGCATCAAACGTTTGCAGTTCTCCGGTGATGAAGATGATGAAGATGCATTTTGACACATGTCATGTTTTCTGAGAAGCTGCTAGCTGTCCCATTGAAGGCATGTCAAAATACTTACCCTTGAATTTCAGGGAAGGCATCCTGCTGCTCTGACTGGCTCAAACAATAACAAGTGAGCTGACTCCAATGTATTCTCATTTACACAAGGGTATACAATTTGTTTTACTACATATTTTCAATAAAAAAACATCAGATTTACACTGCAAAGAAAATAAAGCTGGATATTGTTTATTTGAAGCTTCTGAAGGCCTTCCTGATGCATAAAAGACCCACAACTCAAATATTTTGGATTCATTTTGGAAGATGCATGTTGTATTACAAAAAAAACAAGACCTTAATGTGTTTTGTGGAAGACTAAGCACAGCATTTTAATAAATGCTTAAATACATCAGATTTAAATACCCACTTTGTTGATGGATTTGTGTGTATACGTATGTGGTCGTGTATATATTCTACTGGTATCTTGTTTACACCATTCTACTTTTTACATAGACTTTTTATTTCTCATCTTTTGCCTGACACCAAAAGTCAAATGATGGCGATAAGATGTTTGCTTGCGTCTGTGTGTTTCACAGTAGCGTCTCATGAACCACCAGGTGATTTTTAATTAAACTCTCAGCAAGTAATCACTGAATATACATCTACAAATGAAAATTTGTTTCCAACCCGATGGAGCAAGTTTTCATGTTTTTTGTAGTTTTTCTATTTTATTCTATTCTGTTTTCCATAGGGTTGCAGAAAAGGTCTCCCCCTCTGGATAGCAGATGAGCAAACTTCTGCCTGCAAGCTATCTTTAACACTGTCTTAAAGAGACTTGGGTGTAATTTGACACACTGACACACACATTCACAGTAGCTAACACACTGCAACAGCAACGGGATAGCAAGGGTAATTTTACAACAAAGCTGTCTGGAATTACAGTTATTTCCCACTGCTGGGATCTGAAGAGAGACGTTTGTGCAGGAGGGAGATTTATTGCAACCTCATTTGAGACTAACTGCATGATTTAAGTGATACATTGTGACCAATTGTGGTGCTTTGTGTTGTTATCAAGGTCAAAGCAGCAGATTTAACTGAATCATCTGTGCTAGCTTCTATATAAAGGCTCATTTTTATTACACAAATAATTGAAGGCCACTATTTGAGTCATGCTGTGTGTTGCATGAAGTTATTTGCTCTTCTAAGCATTGCAGACACTTCACTTTCATCCCTTTTTTAATGCTTGAACAACATGAAGTTGTATGTTTCTATTTAAGTCCTGCACAAGAGGCTGTTTGTGTGCATTGGCTATGTTTGAGGCCCCACTTAGATGTGAAATATTACCCACACAGAATGCTTAAGGCAAGAATGAGCTGTTGAGCACACACTACTGAGAATTACAGTGACCTCTAGTGACATTACACAATCAGATTAGTTGTGATGGCAAATTGGTTCAATGTGCAAAACAAACAAAAAGTACAATTTAAGAAATTTTCCACTAGACTCTGTTTAATGTTACTTAAATGCATGCAATGTTTCTTCTCTAGTCACAAAATGAGAATATTACAGCTCTAACAAAAACTGACCAATATACATGATTGCTACAGATATGGTGCTTCAGAATAAACAAGCTGACATTCCTGTATTTGTACTAAAATGCTATAACATTATGTTTTTTTTTTTACAATGCTATTATTCTTGTTTTTTTGTACTTTTGTGCTTTTACATTGCTCAGTCTGTAGATGGTGCTAAAGGGATTGAACAAAAGACTTCAGGACTCCACTCAGACCAGAATACTGAGTCTGGTTAGAGAAAGAAACATCAGTGTGCTTCATTTTGGGGTTAAATAAAAGAAGTTTTCAAATTCTGACAGCTTCCTGTAATTAAAGATAGTCAAATGAACTTTTAGAATAAATGAATAAATATTTATACACACTTTAGATTGAAGTATTATATATTAAGGCTATGCAACTAATTTATCAGATGTTAAATTACAGTAACGTGTGGCACAAATAGTTTCTGATTGAAATCAGATCAAATAAGCAGTTCATTCTGGGCACATGTCATCAATCAGCAGCCTGGGTCTTTTGCTTCAAAAGTAATGTATTTTACCGGTACTTTATTTTTTTTCTCAAAAGAACTTTTTTTGTAGAGTTTTTTTGGCCATGCCTCTCTAATTTTGATATCCAATTGCTTGCATAATTTATTTTCCTGTTCGTCTTCCTCATCACGGAGTCACTTCCTTTCACTTCCTACATTAAGCTAACAGAGCAGCTGACACGGAGGTTAATAGGATTGTCATTGATTGATTGATTTATTCTTAACTGCCTAGCAGAGGCCTAAAGTCTGTAGACTTGCATCTGCTCTATTATCTGTTGCCTAGGTTCCAATTGTCAGGCCATTTGATGATGTTCCCTGTCCCATCTGTGATGAAGATGGGGCTGTTTGCAGGCCCATTGATTTATTGTTATCCATCAAGTGCTACCCTCTCATCCCAGACTTATAGGCACGTAGGCAGCCAGATGATGGCTGGAGAAACCTTTCAAACTGACACACAGGCACACAGCTGATTGTCCTTTCATTGATTTACAATTACTGTACATGCTTTGTCTGAACCAACTGCAGCCCCTGGCCATTTCACCAAAGACTCACACTTACTTATCCAAACGGAGGAGAAAAGGGACTTAGATGGAAAAGAACGAGGACTGAAAACCTGAATGAATCATGGTGACAGCCAGCCAGGCTGCGAGACATTCAGGGCAAACTGACCCTGAAGATAAATGTGGTATTATTCAGCAGGAGATGCTAAAGATAAAGCTAACACCGAGGAGGATTTCCTGGCATTTTGTCTGCTGCAGAAAAACAATGCAAATACCTTACCAACACCCTCTCTTTGGTCTAGACATTCATACGTTTGCATCTTTACTTAACTTGCAAATTGAGATAATTTCTGAAACATGACACTGCTACAGTAAAATATATATTCTGCAGCATGCTTTAGTAACAGTTTCATTATAAAACTTAGTTTATTAGACTAAAACATGCATATTTATTCTGGTAGATACTCTCCATGAATGCATGTTAGAAGGGATTCTACAAACACCGTCATCGTTTGAAGACTTTACAGTTCTGCAGCATGTGGGTCTGAAATCACTACCTGACACTTGTCCACCTCTGAAGCAGGAGAGTTATATTATGTCACAAGTGAGGCACAGAAAATCCAATAACTATAATAACATCAAAAGAAGGAGAGCCAGGCTTCTAAATCTGAACAAACTTCTCAAGTCTGATTCCAAACTTTCTTTGAAAGTCCATAAAATATTCATGGGTACTCATAGAACTTTGACCAAGCTGGATCAAACTGTAAGGTATCTTTTGTTAACAAAATCCTTACTGAAAGTTTAAAGAGCTTCACTGCAGTCTTTTACGCTTTGTTAGGCTCATATGCAGCTTATCATTAGTTTAAATATCAACACAGACAGAGGTTCTCAGTCATGAAACAATAACAGATGTCTGCTTTGAAGAAGAAGCACCGTGTTTATCTGTTAAACCTTAAATTATTACAGCTATACGGACCGACTCAGTTTGAAAGGAGAGGCAGCAGGACGTAGGAGGACGAGGGGAAGGAGGAGGAAGAGTTACCTCCTCTTACTAATTTTGGTCATTGCTGCTGAGGTACTGGTAGCTTCATATATCTTATCTTTCCAGTCGGCTGTTCTCTCTGTCGTTTCTTGTGTGAGTACAAACACAGATGTGACTTATTATGCTGGAGCTCGGTTACATGGAGATTTGTCTGTCTGATGGGTGTCATAACCTCCTGTTGTACATGCTCCATTTAGCTCCATAAACACAGGCATAATCCCTCTTATTATAAACTATTGCATTTGTTACATTTCCTAGCTGCATGTGTAACCTCACAGCTACTGCATCACTGAAGTCTGGGACAAATACTGTTATGTAACTTCTCTGTTCTGGCCTGTTACTCAGGAAGTGAACGTAAACTATTAAATGTAGGTTAGATTAATTAAATGCTCCTTTGATAACTTTGTCCTATTATAAATTATAAACAAGATGGGGTGTAGATACATACTGTTCTGAATAAATTTATAATACCCAAATTAGAATGTAATTCATGTTTTTTCCCATTTCTATTAAATTTTTTTTGTTTTACAAATTTTTGTGGTTCCCAGATGATGATAAGTCACCATGCCAACCATGAGATGGACTGATTCCTCTTTCTCAGACATGCAAACATCAACCTCAGTGCCACTTTGTTTTCAGTGCTAATAAAAGCTAGTGGTAGCATGGTAACACACTAAACTCAGACGGTGCAAACAGCGAAGGCCGACCACCTCACGGTGTGCTGGCATTGCCACAGTTTTCTCTCAGCTGAGGAGGATGATTAACTTTTGGACATTTTTGCAGAAAATATGCAAAGATTTTTTTAGGTAATACAGAAAACATTTAAATACTGATAAAACTGAAGACATAGCAATCACTGAAGGAATGCATACCACTCACCATGCAAGAATTTCAAAGATCATCTTGAGAAAAAGGCGTATTTCACAACAAGTATTTCACATCAGGTCAACATTTTGACTTCAGGTATAAACGCCTGCATTCCACTCCTATTTGCATTTTCTAAATGAAATGTAGCCACTGCCATTTCAATCAAATCTTGAAAATAATTTATGCACAATCTCATGCTGTACATTTACATCCAATGATTAATTTCTGAAGTTTTTAATTTTATTTCATAAGATATGTTTTTTACCATCATTAAAACAAACATGAGGACCAACTACAGTATAATTAGACAGTTCTGCCACTCCAGTTTGATTGGTTTTTGATTAAGAATATTTAAAACTGCAACAAAGAAGCTTTATGAGGCTTTAAAAGAGTAACAATAAGTAAAATTTTCTCATAAATGTATTTGGCATGTACATACATTATTACTTTTTTCCTAGGTGATTGCAGCTGTTGTGATTCCACAGGGTGGCCCCGTCTACCTCATGATCACTTACAGATTTAATCTAGATTTTAATGATTTTCTGCATTTTCCCCCCAGTTTCTCATATTAACTGCTTATTTGATAAAGTAATCAGTTGCAGAATTAAAATACAGACAAAACCTCCTCCAACACAGATTTGGAACCTTCACAGGCAAGTTGAGCAAATTGTTCACGTTTTAAACCAGAACATATTTCATCATAAACTTCTTACAGAGACAAACTGCACAAAAATTTGTAAAATGTGTAAAGTATAAACATTCAAGAAAATGTGTCTTAAGTGAGAATAAAATGTTGACAGAATTTTTTTCTTTTTGCTGTGAACCTAAACATTCACATTTCTTTTATTTAAACAAAAATATTCTGTTTGTGACAATTAAAGATTTAACTTAGATGTTTAAAAATCATTGTTCTCATGCATTAATGAGAAAGAAACCACTGTGATCTAATTAGAAACTGTGGATCAGCTTTATTTTCATCAGGTCCTGCTCATTTAGCTGATTTATTAATTCTTCCTCATTCCTTTGTGTCCTTAGAGAAGAGCTTGGACAGCACATCTGGAAGCACCTGTTTCTTCCTGCTCCACATTGTTTTTGCAGCAGGATCACCCTGTGTCCTGCAGGTTAGCTCACTCTTTCCAGGGTGGAATGTTTATAGATGAAACCATCATTTCCTCAGCAATGCCTCCTTTTACTTTGGCTGAACCTCCTGCGGTTTTCACTCTCATATTTCTTTTTTATTTAGATTCAGTTTCAATACTATCATAAGGTTATAGAAAAGAACATTTGCATCAAAAGTCTATTTGTAGATATTAAAATAAATCAAGCAATGTGAAAATGAAGGACAAAAAAAAAAAATCAATTTTATGGTATGTTTTTCAATAATGACAAATGCAAATGACACAAATTTCATCTCCTGCCTTCACAACCTTCCCACCGACTCTCTCTGTCTTCCCTCTGACCTCTCTAATATGCACTTTCACTGTGGAAAAATCCAAACGGCATTGGCAGAGCTTAAAGGGCACTTAGCCACATCATGAATTAAACCTGCAGAATCTTCTGTTTGACAGAGGCAGATTAAACGGGTGTTTTACCTGCTGGTGACTCCACAACGCATCCTTAAGCATGTGCATCTTGTCTTTTTGTTTTTAGATCAAAACGATTTATGCAATTCAACACTTTTTGTAACCTGAGTGCGTTGTTCATCTGCATTGCATCATCACGTGTGTGTTGCAGCTGAATTGCCTCCTGGCAACATAGAAATGTGACCATAAAGTGAAACACATTCACGTCTTGTCTGGATCCTTCTGCGAGTCAAATTAGATTTCCACATCCGAGTTGTTTCCTAATGTGTTCTGACATTATTGGATAATAAAAGTCACAATGAAGCAAAAGTACTAATGGCAGCTTCACCTAGCCAGCATGAATTAAAGTAGATTTGCTTCTTTTCTGTTTTTTGTCAGTGAGCTGCTCCGTTTGCCTGGCTAAGAAGGTGTCTAAATGATAGTCTCATCCTGATCTAATTAGATCTAATCTGGCCTGATGTAATGTGATTTATTAATGAACAGTGATTGGATTTGTTAGAAAGGTGACAAGTGATGTTTTAACCTGCACCCACCATCAGCACTTTGCTGTAATTTTTTTTTTTTTTACCAAGCAAACCGTTTAGACCTGATTTTAAAGGACATTTTGGCAATTTTTAAGTGTGTTTCTGTGTCAAAGTTATAAATTATTTCAATTTTCAAACTTAACATGTCTTCTTTAAGAGAGACAATTGGTTTTTTAAATTTTTACAAGCATAAATCTCACCAGCAGCTGCAAATTGTGGCACATCTGGTGCAGCCAGGAGTCGAGTCTAGAAAGATTTCTGGCAAAATAAAAATGCTAAAGTGGAGTGTAATGTTTATGAAGGTTTTAAGACAGCAACGACATATCTGTAAGTCCTGGTTCACTCAGACTAGATAATTTATCAGTCTTGCAGGATAAACACTATTTCTCCAAACAGAGGCCATTCAGAAGCTATTCACAATGATATAATCATTTATAACTTTTACACAATTTGAAATGACCAAAAAAAAAAAAATCCATTTGAGCATTTGATAAATGAGTCTTGAATTTCTGGATGAGACACACACAGATAACGGTTCTTGGTAAATGTCATGCAGACCATCAGTAGGACTATTAGGAATATTTACCTTCCATTGCTTCTCTGGACCCACACCAAAACACAAACATTTTCTGTTCATGGCCAACATGTACAAATATGCACAGGGACAGAACAGCTGATGAATATTGAAATCTGTGCACTGACACGTAAACAGATGCAGCTTGTTGCCAAGGGGGGACTTACAGCCAGTGAGACTCCATATGTTGTGTTGGCAGCTCTGGAAGTGTTTAGTTACTGGCCTGCAAACCAGTTAGAACTTTAACACGGTCATTTCCTCCTTCATTGATGCATTGCTTTCTTTAAAAAAAGATCTCACTTGTGGTCCCTGTTTTATGGATGTGAAAAGGATTGTAATTTGCAGGGACGATTCTAGGATTAGAGATTTAGGGGTGCTCAGCACTCAGAGAGCCACTGCCAGGCGAGATACATTTCACTGTTTGTTTCTCAAATTTTAACACTATTTAAAATCTGATTTTTAGTTTATTTAAATGCTGAGCCATAGCAAAAGATGAATGGATTTGAATAATAAAATTCATATGGTGACCCTAATCTCTGGGGAAATACAACTCATTTTAATACAGTAACTCCTGAACATAGACCTGAACAGTAGGGTGAGCAGATCCAAACCAACAGGACAAAGAGCATGTTGGTGGGGGACAATGTGGGACATGTTAAATACTAAAGGATTCTCAAAATGTAAACATTATACTTTAGAATATGCAAATCCAATGCATATAATAATAACAACAACAATAATAATAATAATAATAATAATAAATCAATTATTTATCTTCTTAATGAAAAATAATCAATAACTTCACCTCTTAGGGATTTTGTCAGTATTAGGAAAACCACATAGAGGAGTGTCCGGAGGTGATTGTACTATCCCATTAAGAAAAGTGCTTTTAGCCAGTCAACATTCTCAGTTAGAGCTTCTCAGGAATGGAACAAGATTCCAACAATAATCAGAGTCATTAGCACATATAACCTCTTCCGATCTAACCCTAAAACGCTGGTTCATAAACAGACCCATCCACATTAACCCTGCTGCTGCAGACTGGTGTGTCAGTTGTGAATCCCTCGCCTCTCTGTAAATGGTGACTATTGCATGCACTTATAATATGAATGCATACTACTGTATGTATTTAACAAGGTTTTAAACTATTTTATTGGTATGATGTATATATTGCTGTTTTGGTTTCTACTGAACCATTACTGCTATTGTATGTATTTATAACTCATCAGCTTTTAATAACTTTGTAACGGTGAAGTGGCAGGTGGACCCAAGGTGCAGGTGAGAGCAGAGGAGCAGGAGGCATCAGATGAATTTAAAAGGATTTATTTTTAAACAGAGGACTAGACTGATAACTAAAACAGGGCAGCAGCCTTAGCAAAACAAAACTGAGCAGACAATCCAACAACAAGACAGGACACATGAGGGCTTAAATACAGAGGAGGAGCTAATCAAGGGAACAAGACACACCTGAGGAGCATTAACAAAAACAATGGAACTAATTAGACACACACAGGGCAGGACAAGGACATGAAGAAACAATCCAAACCTGATCAAGAACTAAACAGAGGACTGACTAAAACAAAACATGATCAAAGACAAAACAAGGACCATAACATGGACCAAACAAGACAGAGGCTGAAGACTAATACTGGGAGGGGTAACAAGACAGACCCATGGAACACAGGGGAAACTAAACTGACATGAACTAAAGACCTGAACCATAACATGACATAAATAAAGGAAAAACAGACATGATAACACAAAACATAAACCCTAACTGAAACAAATAAACCTAAATCATGACAAACTTATTTTATTGAGTCTTACTTGTTTTATATCATTGTATTTCTTTGCTGCTGTGGTGGCACTTATCTCTCTATATTGTGGTGTATTGTTTACAATGGTTTTTTTTTTTTTGCCTCCATAGGATGTCAATGTACAACTGGCTATCAGGACTACAAATGAAAACTAGCCTTTGGCTAATTCTGGCATGTTACAGGTCCTACTGTTGTCAATATGCACTGTCCTGGCAATAAATTAATAAAGTTAAAAAACATAATAATAATTTTGATACTTGTTAGGGATTTGAGCCCAGATTTCCAACATGACAGACGCCTTCTCTGCCACTGCGCCATGCTTCAACTGTTCCCAGTCACTTTGTTTTTGCTCTTTGTCATTCATTTCGTCTCCTTGGGTTTTATATAACCGTGGAACAGAAATAATCATAATAAAACTATGCTGACCTGAACGAGCAATTTCTCTTATTTCAAAAACTGAAATCTTTTTTAGAGCACAAACCATTGCAGAGTGCATAAATGCATAAATGAGGACACGCTTGTTGTTAAAGGATTAATATTACAATGCTGGAGTGTCTCAATTTGTGGGACATAAGAAACTTAAGGTAAATGCGGGACAATCCAAATTATCCTGCACAAAAACGGGACATCTGGTCACCCTAGTAGATCTGCTTTGGGGTGCAGTGTGCACATCTGGAACCGGACCGGGAGTGAGATGCACCCGGTTCACATGCTCCCTGATCTGCAGACTGACTGATGTGAAAATGATCATTAAAGTAAAATTATTTGGTGTATTTTACAGAGGGAATAAATTAATAAAAGGGTGAGCTATTAAAGACAGCATTTATTTGATTTCATTTCCAACAAGAAAACTACAAATCAAGATGGTGAGGTTGAATAGCTTTATGGACTGCATCCTTAGTAGCATGTAGAATGGTCATGTAAATCTATAAAGACAGTATCAGAACACCCGAACCGAGCAGATGACTCCAAGAATACCGTCAGGGGCCTGAAAGTCATCCACAAGTTAAAAACGGCTTGTCTTGGTTGGAGTTTTGCAGCAATCCTTGCAGCTGCTTTGAGGATCTAAAAATGTGTGTGTGTGTGTGTGTGTGTGTGTGTGCGTGCGTGCGTGCGTGCGTGCGTGTGTGTGTGTGTGTCCGTCCTGTGTAGCAAAAGACAACTGCACTGCTGCACACCTCACTCTGATGCAATCTGCTGCAGCTGTACTGTGCGAAATGTGGAGCAGCATAGCACAGGTGTCACGCAGTCTTGTTGTGGTTGTGTTGCTGTTTCCTAAATCAGCCACTCAGACACAGGACAATCAATAGATCAGTCACCACTAAACTGAGATACACTGTCAACTCCTGAGCAACAAGCTCTCTGACAACTGCAAAATGTGGAAACTTGCATTGTGGGATTGTAGGTTGACACACTCAGCATGGGACAATGAGTGCATTGCTTCAATCAGAGATTTTCCATCTGTTATGGTTTAAAAACCTCAGGTTCTCCACATACAAGGAATGAATGAGATTTTAAGGAATCTTCTATTCTCTAAATGTTTCTTTGAAAGAACTTAACCTATTTCTTGTGTTTTTTTACACTTACAATAATCACTCAATTAAGCATCTTGTTTTTTAGTATACAAGTTTAGGTTGGCATATATGTATATTCTAACCCTATCTCTGAAAACTCAGTGTGACACAACTACTGAGCTGTTTCTATTCCTATCATCATCACTTTATAACATCACTGCTCCCAGAAAACTCATAATGTGTTCACATCCCTGCTGTTGTTTGCACAGGATTTCTTTTTATGCACAAATGTGCTTGCACATGTGGTTTCCAAGTCCTATAAAAATAACAATAATCCTCAGCTGCACATTTTTTAAGTGTGTGTTCAAATGCACAGAAGTACTTTTCTGCACTTAACAAAAAGAAAGGTATGTTTTGCACAAGTCAAATTGGTTTTGGGTTGTGAAAGAATATCAAAACTAAACTTAAAAGAAATGTCATGTGATTTTTGGGGAACTTAAACGTGCAGACTCAAAAAAGGCAGAAGCAATTATTAAACATTTTAAAAAACATTTTAATTATAAAAGAAAAAAGCTAGCAAAAAGGACACAAAACATTTAGCAAAAGGCAAAAAGGACCCAGGGAAGCAGTGGACGACAACAGCACAATTTGACAAAGAATCTTGAAGTTTGATGGGGTTTGGCATCCAGTTTAGTGTTGTATTACTGCCATCATCAGAGTGAATCAGAAAACAGAAACTCACCAAAAACATCTCCAAAACCTTAAAAGCCTCGTGAGCAATGGAGGAGCTGATGTAGACAATGAAGGTAACTAAATGTACTGATCATGAAAAATAATACACAAATGACAAAATATCACATCCAAAACCCCAGGCTGATGGGATTTCCAGTTTCTAAAACAAAAGAGAACAAGAAGAAAACTTTTATTAATGATTAGAATGATGATAAAATCATAACTTTATAGCTCATCAATTCAGTTTATGATACTGCAGGAGGAAGTCAGAGCAAAACAGAAGAAAAAGATAAGCTTCATCTATGAGCTACAGCTTCAACCTGCTGAGCTGTTCTTTTGGTTTTTGACAAATTCTTTATGTAAAAATGTAAAAACTATTTTTTTGTTCTCACCTTTGGTCGAAGTTGTGATTTAAGTGACAGCAATACACACCTTTCAGTATCACAACAAAAGAGCCTTTTGATGTGTTTTTTATTTATTTATTTTTCATTTGAGAAGGATAGCTCAACATACACTGTTGGATGTTAGAACAAAGCCAGTGCTGCTGTGAACAGAGGTTGTTAGCCAAAGGCTAATTTGCAAACCCAGTCCTCGGTTGGGCCTTTAAACTAAAAACTAAAAAGCATAATGTTTCACACACAGACACTAAGAGCAAGTTAATACAAAGAGCAGGAGAGAAGCATAAAAGAGAATGAAACATTGTCAGTTTAGGCTGGTGCACATCAGTGTTTACAGATTTCACCAGACTGTTAAAACTTCTGACATCATTGTAACAGTTTAACCGCTGTTACAAATTTGAGGCGCTCTGAATGAAAGGGAAGATACTCCAAACGATGCTTCATACCTCACTGATTTACAGCCTCCATTTGTTGCTCCTCTTGTTGCAGCTCCTCTGCTGCTGGACTTTAAAATCATTTTGCTCGTTAACTCTGGAACAAGGCCACTAGACATTTAAAAGTTCATTTTATGAAGGAAAAATACAAACTAAACCTGTCAAAGCAGACGATACTTCTCTTGGATTTTACAGCCGTGCCACTTCATTTGTTTTCGAGCTCGTTTAAACGAAGGCATGACAGGTTTAGAAGCAGATTGAGTAGACTGACCCCAGTTGGTTATAGGAAAGATGTGACAGAATCATTGCAATCAGATATAACTGAGTAGCTTTTACAGGTAAATATTATCTTATGCAGGTCAGATTAGTTTTAGTTTCAGAGACTTTCCTGATGTGCGCCTCATATTCAAGAAGAGAGTTCAAACCAATACCCAGGTATTTGAACTCGTCTACTTTTTGGATTTTCTTTTTGTCAATATTAACAGTAAATTCCTCACTAACGTCCTGTCTCATAATAAAACACTTAGAGACAGTTGTGTTGCAGTTTAGCATTAAAAGGTGATACTTAATACACTGCGGTGACACAACCACCACTTCAGGATTTCTGCAGCCTGCTGTGGAGTCTTTGTATCACATATAAACAGCACCATCTACATTTGGAACTGAAAGTTTATTCAACAGTCAGATAAGTCATTGATGTACAGGTAAAAAATCAGTGGTCCTGAAATAGAGCCTTATGGAACACCAATAAAGCATTTTTGAGAGGTTGATCTAATTTTTTTCATTCTAACACATTGTTCTCTGCTTTTTAAATATGAAATGAACTCATTAAAAATGTAAATTATTAAGTTTATGTATTAACACTCAGTGTCAAAATCCTTTTATAAGTCTATACATTTTGCACTGACTACACTTCCTTTGTCTATAGATTTTTAAACCTTTTCCATAAGGTAACAGGAGGCTATTCTGTTCAGCATCCTGAGTGAAACCCAGCTGTTGTGGATGAAGAAGCTGTTTTCATCTAGGAAAATTATTACATACTGACTTTTTAATGACTTTTGAGATGACAGGTAGGACAGTGATTCATCTGTAATTATATAATACAGGTTTTAAAACCAGAGGAAGAAGCTCTTTTTGGTAGATGTTGATAAAATTATAATTTTGTGTTATTTTTAGGAGCTCAATATATCTACAGCCTTAGGTTTTTTTCAAATGGTTTAATAGGAATTGAGTTTTTTTATGGGCCAATTTAGTGAAGATTAAAAAGAACTATCTGTGTCTGTAGATGTGGTTTTCATTAAGTTAGTGGGGTTGAAGTTTGTTTCTAAGCCTCCCATCTGAGAAAATAGTCATTCAAATTATTTGCAGTTGTTGAGGCATCAGACTCGATCTTATCTCCAGCACCAGAAGGGTCTGCAAGGCAAAGGGAAAACAACAGTGGGACCTCTTTGTGTCATTTGATGCATTCATTTCTAGCTAAATTTATCACCTTCTGTTTACTTTGGTAATCTTTATCAACAAGCATCCAGAGATATTTTATAGCTAGTTATATTTAAAACTGTTTTAGTTTTGAGAAGTTCTCCGTGTCAACGGTTGGATTTTTGCTCAAACAACAAAAAAAAGTAATTAGTTGTCACAGGAAGCTCACTCCAGTGAATATCTTCTATAGGCGGTGCTTACAGTATTAAGCATCACATCTTCACTCCCTTTCTTGCTTTCCTTGCATGGCTTCAGGTCAACAAGGGCACATGTGTAAAGTGACCTGAGCTCACAAACATTATGTAATATATCTCTGCACAGACAGCAGTCACCCTGGTCACATATGTGCACACATGCACGCTCATACATGCTGCAGCTCCTTATGAAACGAGGAAACAAGGGGAATGCCATCTCAAAACATTCTATATTTAGATAAAGTTTGTTCCTTTCCATCTGCACGTCGTGTGTGTGAGTCAGACGTGCAAAAGTAACCTCCCCATAGGAAAAAAGAATCGACATGTGTGTTGCAACTACAGATAGTGTTCAGGCTGTTGACATTTGAAGGGGATGGTCAGGGCGCTGCAGTTGCAAAGCTCTTTCTCTGTCAGGCTGCCTGCCTTTAAGTGTACAGAAAGGCTCTGGCTTCACGGGTTTAAATACTTTCACAAAAATGTTTGTATATGTTTTACTCCAGTGGACGGAAACACACACACACACAGCCTATCTGGGAACTTGCAGTGTTTCTTCCATTCTGGCAGGAGATGTTGGGTCGGCAGCAGCTCAGGCTCCCCAACTATAAACTCTGATCATAAGATACACTTGGCACAACCTTCGCTCTGTAACACACACTCCCTCAGGACATTGTGTATCTGTGAAATGAATGATCTGTGTATTATGCATTACTGCTCGGTGTTGATGTGTTGCAAACATGTTTGCACATATTGCAGGAAACAGCATTTATTTGTGCATGTGAAAATATGCATTTTTATAGAGGATAAGTTCACACCCGTGTCAGTAAATGTAGTGTAGCCTGTAAATGCATGTGATGTTTATCCTTAGGCATAACTCGGGCGGTGTGCTGAGATTAAAATCTTGAGGGGCAGCTGTATTTTGATCTGTTTCAGTTACATTAACATACCAGAGAAATGTCAACTAGACTTTGTTTGTTTTGATTATTTTTGGAATCACCTGCAACACTAAAGTCTTACAGTTTTCTGATTAAGGTAGAAAATCCATATAAACATTGTCCTTAGATGTTCCCGTGTTACGTTACACCAACTGACTTTATCAGCCCCTCACATCATTTTAAAACGTTGCTTCAGTCCATTGAGATTTGCAGGGATTCATTAATGCACAGCTCTCTTAACATCCCACTGCATCATTTCAGGCATGTTGAGGTATGAAGTTTGACTGTTGTTTAGTCCATTTGGGATCATTGTCCTGTTTTGTGACCCTGTTTGGTCCAAGCTTTTAGCTGTTGGACAGATGGACTCACATACCTGATTATTCTGGTCTATAGAGTTCATGTCAACTCAAAGACTGCAAGGTGATCAAACCATCAGCCTTTCACCAACATGCTGACAGGCATTTGGTTCCTTATGCTGTTTGGTTTTTACCAAACATACTGCACTGCATCATGGGTAAACATATCTGCTTTATTTTCATCTGTCTAAATGTTAAAAGGTTAAATTTGAATACTTTTCTGGTAACTAAGTTTTTTTTTGCTTAATTAAAACTCTAAAAGTGAAAGAGAGTGGAATTTCTTTATGTTGTGTTTATGTTTTTTACCCAAACTTCCTGATATTTCTGCCTTATAATGTATGCATACTTTCAGTTTGTAAAAATTCAAAAAGGGTTTTAAATAAAGGCAACTGGACTTATTTGGTTCTTTGAAGACTAGACTGTAAGTAACTTTTCAATTCTGTCTCTAGTAACTCCAAATTACTAGAGACAGAATTGAAAAAGCTACTCGGATGAGCAGTGAAACGTCTTCAAAGAACCAAATAAGTCCAGTTGCCTTTATTTAAAACCCTTTTTGGATGATCATGACCTGGATGACTGAGAACCTTCACCAGCATATTTGTAACAATTACACAGATGTATTATGTATTAATAAGAACAAATATTAATTAAAAAAAACTCTGACTGTGGATCTGGACACAGCTGGCCTAAAGTCCAAACTGTGAATGGACATGTATGTTAAATATAACATACCTGGAAACATGCTTTGTAGAAACAGACCACACACTCAAACACACTCCTCTGTCTTCATGGGAGAGTGTGTTGACGCGGTCTGTGTTGTGCCAGTATATCTGATAGTGTTGCTTCTGTGACTGCCTGCACCTGTTACTGTGGCTCACACGTAACACACACACACACACGTGCACACACGCAGAGCACATCTACTTCGAAGCAAACGTGCAAGCCGAGTCTTATTAAATAGCTGGGATGACTGAAAAAGCACAAAAAGCCTCTGTCTCCTGAGCTTAGCTAAAAAGGTTAAAGGTGCAGCACAATGTGACTCATGTGTCCTAAGTCAGGCGTCCCGGATTAAACATTTGAATTTTCAAACAGCTTTACTTTTATATGGTTCTGGGTTAAATCACATAATGCTAAAAATGCTATTTTGCACAAATTTCATAAGAAGTTGTCTTTATCAAAACCAGTGGCTTTTAACTCTCTCACACACACACACACACACACACACACACACACACACACACACACACACACACACACACACACACACACACACACACACACACACACACACACACACACGGTCAGAACAACATATTTAAAGGACACAGCTTCAAACTTTGTCCTTTTACTTACAAATGTTCAACAACAGCTTATGAATAAATATTTACAGCACTGAGATGACATAAATTAGACTTTACAGGAGGTAGAAACTTAAAGGATTTCCTCTTAAAAAAAACAAAACACACTTTCAGTTTCAGCAAAGCAAATGCTTGTTACAAAACTTTGTTGTGGACACAAATCTAAATTGTTGACTTGATTTCAGTAAACTGTGAATCAGCCAAAAATATCATTTTTAAAATGTAAATTGCAGTTTTTCTACTTTTTTGTTTTTATTAAAGGCAGTAAAACAGACATTTAACCACATAACAAGATATTTAGCAATATATTGCATGGATTAAGTGGTATGTTTGAAATCGTACAATTATTCACAATAATCACATGCACACAAAACATTTAAATTTTGGCACATTGAAATATTTTAGATTCTAAGTTTTTAAACATGAATTTCAAGCAAAGCAAGGGAGATCATGTTTAACAATCAAATTTGATGACATTATTGCAGGAAGTAGAAACATGAATTCAATAAAAAAAAAAAACAGATTTAATTTACATTCCAGTCAAGTTTCTGTTTGGGCCAGTGCACTTTAAGTAAGCACTTAAATCTGTGTAAACTGATTGCTAGGATGGTAAGATGATATACCAGAACCAACCACATGATAAAGATCTCCCCAGCTCTGTTTGACAGATTGCAGTGTTTGCAGAACTAAAGCAGATGGAACAGAATAAAAGTGCAGTTTCATGGTGATGGTTTGTGGAAGCTACAAGATAGATCCTGAGAATACATAATGGGAAAAAAGTAAACAGAGGGGAAAGAAAGACTCATCTGAGAGTCACAAGTTTGGCTCTCAGATGATTATCTCATACACAAATATTCCCCAGTAAATGGTTTTGAGGTTTTATCAAGATGGAATTTCAAACAGACGAAGCATTCTTCATAATCTTATCATAAATAAGCTTGGAGGGAGATCTCCTGTATCAAATCAGACGTTCAGCTTTAGGGTGAACAAAGTTCAGTTTGTTTTGTTCTGCTTCGTGGAGGTTTTGTCTGAATGTGCGGCTTTGTTGCTAAAGAAAAAAAGTCATTATTAGCATTGCAAATACATCGGTGGCATCCTGTTTGTGCATCCTGCTTGTGGCTTTGTTATAATGTGTGCATTTACCTATAAAAACATAGTTTAAACTTAGGCCCTGTCATCTTAATTTTTCCAAATTCTGGACTTCTAAACTCAACAGTTCCTAATAAACTTTCATCATTTTTAGATTTGAGTACGTAATTGAATTTGACACAATTGGTGCCAGTTTTTTTCCAGATACTTTAGAAACTGTTCTGATCTGAAGCCACGTTACACTGATCAGTTTAGATTTGATCACACAGAGGTTAATAGGAAAGAACTTTTGCTGCTTTAACCATGAAATTCTTTTGAGTAGTCTGCTGACAAACATTCACAGCCGATGTGACAAATACAAAACAACAGGCGTGGTTTATTATGTCCTGATAAAGTTGGTTAATGAAGCTCTTATTGTGTCTTTCTTCCAGGCTGACTGTATGTAGAGATTTGATCCAGCAACAAATGCATCATTTTACAAAATGTTTGGGTGTGGATCAGTAATACAATGAGCTGGGTTCTTTGGAATCAAGAGATTCCCCCAATACTCAGGTAAAGACAGAAGATAAACTTATTTTAAAGATGATCCTGTTCTGTGTGATTAACTAGCTGCCTGTGTGACCCAGTCTCACATGAAGAAATACAAGTGATCCCTTTTTCCAGCACAAAATATATCCGTTTCAAAATAAGAAGTGTGTCGTTTCTTAGTAACTCCAAGTTTTGTGACTATAAAGTGCATTTCTCTGTGCAGGTAGAGAGTCTGTTTGTGGGAGAGAACCTGTGGTTTTAAAAGTCAAATAAAAGAAATTCCCCCTAAAGATGAACCCAAGTCCTGATGGGTAAATAGGTTCTTTTATTATATTTATTTTCACATTTTCTGTATGCTTTTTTTAATTTTCTGTTTCCCTTTTCATGTTTTATTTATTGTTAGTTATTTATTGGTTAGGTTAATGCAACATTTCTCAACTCAAATCAGTTTCTTACTGGTTTCAAAGGGAAATCTGCATATTAAACCCCACCCCCCACCCCACCCCCCCATCCCACTAGTCACCATTCAGGTGATTCTGACCCACATCACCTTCCCCATAAACATGTCTCCCAAAACGTGTTATTATTACTGTAATAAACCTTGTCTCAACAAGTATATATTTTGTGCTTTGGATCAATGTAAACACTTAATCTGAGTCTAGGCTGGCTGTTTGTATTTCAGTTTGTTTAACAGAAGATTAACACACTAAACACCACCAGCCTTTAACAGAGACCACGAATAAAACCGCAGTAACACTGACAACATATTACCATTCAGCCTCGCAAAAGGCCAAAAGTTTTAGCCAGACTCTCAATTTAAGTTCATTCCTATATTTGGTCAAGCAATTGAAGCAAAACTTTCCTTACAAGTCCGACTACCAGAGCTCTTAGCCTGCCAGCTGGATAAGGAACCTGGAGCTACGTCTAGAACTTGCTCCGATGTTGGCAGTGTGAGAGCGTCGGGCACCGAGCTCTCCAGAGTCCTGTTCCACTCTGACATCTGCCAATTGTCCAGCCTCGTATCCCTCTCAGAGGTCCCATTCTGTCTACGTGAGGACTTGGAACATCGTTGTTTCTTGCTGCACCACCCATATGCTGCCTTCCTTCCCCAGTCTCCTCCCTTGGCCCTTAAATGGAGTATCTCCTGGATGGCATGCCTGAAATCAGGGCTGCGGCAGTAGATGAGTGGGTTGAAGGCAGAGTTGGAATATCCTAGCCAGTTGAGGAGTTGGAATAGTACGGTGATGTTGCCAAGGTTGAGGAAAGCTTGGAGGATGTTGAGGATGAAAAATGGCAGCCAGCATAATGTGAAAGTGCCCATGATGATTCCCAGAGTCTTCACTGCCTTTTGCTCTTTAAGACAAAACTTAAGACGTTTTGTAGCCGACTGCTTTCCTTCCCCTTTGTCTGTCCTCGCTCTGTTTTCCTCCCCCTTCCCTTCTTTACCAGCATCTCTATCCTCTGCTTGCTGCATGTTTAAGCTGTCCTCCCCTGCTGTTTCTTCCACATCACTTCTCGTCCTTTGTTTATTCAGTGCAGGGCTGTCGTCTGGATAAGTCATCTGTGCAGAGTTGTGCAGATTGTAAAAGTGTCTCTCCCTGCCCCTGATCTTCTCCAGCTGTTTCTGAGCCTCCTGGAACACTCGACTGTAGAGGAAAATCATCACCACCAGCGGCAGGTAGAACGACACAATCGATGAAGATACAGCATACTCTGTGTTGGTGTTAAATTCACAGCAATTCTCATCTTCCAAGCATTTGCGAGCATGCTCATCATTCGACACCCACACCTTCGAAAAGATGGGCAGGAAGGAGATGAGGGAGGCCACCGTCCAAACAGTGAGCACCACTATGAACGCCCGACCCCTAGACCGCATCAAGACACAAAGAGACCACTGTGAGCGTTCAGATCTGCAAGGGTTGGTTTAATACTTATAATTGCAACAATTGTAAAAATCAAATCAAATTTAGAAATATTGTGGTTCTAGATATATTTACAGCTGCTCACTCCTAACTTTAGCCATTGAAATCAACAGTTGTTACACACACTGGTTGCGTCTTAGCGGTGTGAATGTGACAAAGCCCTTGTAAAGAGAAGCACACGTGTGTGTGTGTGTATGTGTGTGTGTGCACACATTAAAGTTTAGGAGCTAAAGTGTGAAAATGGCTAATTAAGTGCATCGTATTCGGTCATGAGATAGTTCAGCCAGAGATGTTGGCGTTAGCCTTTTAGCCTCAAGCAAAGACAAGAACAATGGGAGTTAGATGACCTCACCGCTTTGTAATGCTACACCTTCAGATTCTTTTCATTTTAAACTCTCATACAACAGCCTGCAGAAATACAGACTCATACTCATGCACAACTAAAATCTGTGAACAGACGCCAACGTACAGAAGGAGCACGGCTCCCCTTTAACGTGGCAGGTTGTTTCTAAAATGCCTTCAAATATGAAGAGGAAACTCTACAGGAGGAAGGATATATACACACAGAGCTAAAAGGGCTAATCATTAACCCATTAACACCTGGTGGGTCAGGTGAGTGTGACTGCATGTGTTGTTTAGAGAGCACCTCAGGTCTTTATGGGTTACTGGATTTTCCACTAAGTCGGCACTTTTAACCACGCCCAACCAAAAGCTGAAGTCAAGAAAGGTTAATTAGATAAGAGACTGAGCAAACTTGGAATTTACTGGTGGGAGATTTATCACACTTAAAACAATCCCTTTAAAAGTCCTTCATTCGTCTTGATTTACCTGGTCAGCAGTGTTGGGTAACGCAGCGGCAACGTGATAGCGAGGTACCGGTCTATAGCAATCACACACAGTGTTCCTATACTGGCCGTCACACACAATACATCAGTTGCTGTCCAGAAGTCACACATAAAGTTTCCAAACTTCCAGGAATTTAGCAGGATGTTACTGGAGCTAAAGGGGACCACAACCACACCCATGATGAGGTCAGCAACAGCCAGGGAGGCGATGAAGAGGTTGGTGATTGTTTGGAGCCGCTGGAACCTCAGGATGGCTGTAATCACCAACACATTACCTGCACAGAAGAAATTATATTTGGATTCAGTTTTTATCCCTCAAAAGTCCCTAAATTAAAAGAAAAATGTGCTACTTACCAAAAACTATAGCGAGGACGAGAACAGCCGTGGCTGCACCAAGCAGCACCAGCTCTGCATCACTGTATTCTGGTGTAGCTGATGAATTTGAAGCTGAGGTGGTGTTGCTGAGCTGTGATTGGTTAATTGGTGTTGATGCAGAGGCCACAGCAGCCATGATCTACTGTCAAAACAAAAAGAAGCTTCAGTCACAGCAGGTACAAAACAACCAGCTTTGTGATTTAGGCCACAAAAATAAGTCCTGTGTAAAAGTTTTGACATCAGGTGAAGCTCTCTTAGAGATATGGGTTTTCTGTACATGTTTTGTCATCATGAAGATGTAACTAAAAATAATCTGCTTATCAGATAAAACAAGCATCAACATTTTGTTTTGCAAGTTGACAAGTTTTGCAAAAATGCTGTTAAATTTACTTCACTGATTTGACTGAAAGTCTAAAATGCAGTTAAAAACATCCATATGTGAAATTTTAATGATTAAAACTGATAAAGGTTTTCTCTTTCCCATACTTTATCATAAATACGTGACATATTTAAAGCATCAAGTATGGCTGTAAGAATAAGAAGTTGGTTTAAGTGGTTTGTAGGAAGGGAGGCTCCTGCAGCACCGCTGCCCCTGAAGGCACCGCTGCCCCTGAAGGCACAGCTGCCCCTGAAGGCACCGCTTACACATCATATGATGTTTCTGCTCATGTCTGGCCACAGTGTCCTTCACTTACCATGCCTACAGCTGGACTGTATAGCTTTGCTATCAGTATTTCTCTTTTGCAAAGATGCCAAAATCCTAAATTAGAGGTTTATTATCTAATAAGAATGTCTACTACTTATCCTATAGGTGTTAGAGAGAGTTGGCCGTATAAACTGAACATAAGACGTCTTTTACAGAGGAAGCTAGATGTACAGTATGTTGGTTTTATCATAAGTTTATCAGATTAAGCTGTGTGTTTGTTTTGTGCATTCTTATCATATTATGATATTCATGTCCTTATAAAGGGCCATGTAGAAGTATGCTTCTTTATTCTCTTGAGACTCAAGGGTTTGTCCTGTGTGCTTTTTTTGTTTCAATGAGCTATTTGGGATTAGTAGGACCTCATAAACATAAAAAACAATCATTAATAGTTCAAAATGGCTTGCAATAAACATTTTAAATTAAAAACTAGATTTTCTGAAAACAAGGTTGAAGTTGAACAAAATAAAATGTCTTAGTACAGGAAGCCACTGTCCCCATATGATGATGCAGAATTCAGGAGGTTAGCATAAAGAAACGCCAAATGAAAGAAACTAAAGGTTGTTGTTCCTTGATTGAATGCATGTCACCAACCACCTTTTCCTGCGAAGGATTTAGCTAAGAGCATGTTATGCTGAGGAATGACAATGTTATGGCCAATTTTGTCAAATCTTGAAAAAAAAATCATGCTCACATGATATCACAAAATCTCATGTGATCTGTTAGCACTCAGAGTATGTGATGACTCTCAGCTATGATCACAACAAATTTAATATCTATTTTTGGCCATTTTCTATTAGCAATGGTTGATTAGCTTAGGCAGCCATCTTTAATAGAGTTACTGTAAAACTGATTTGTTTCACTAAAATCTGACCAGTGGTTCAGGAGATATTTTGCTGACACAAGTGAATCTGGCTGCAAATGACTTAATGGCAAAGTTTGAAACAAAGATGAATGATCAGGTAATGCTTTGCCTATGTACTAAAGATGGCCCCCCACATTTTGATTAATATTCACTTTTTGCTAGCTAATGTGAATTAGTGGCCATCTTGAATGAGGCTGACTCCAAAAGTTAGTCAGTCTTAGATGTACAACCAATGCTGACTTTCTGGGAATTTTATTATAATCTGTCCTGTGGTTCATGAGTTATTTTACTAACAAACACACGTACACACATGCAAAGACAGGCAAACACACTATCGCTATTCATGATAATAAAAACAAAGCGGGAAGTAAAGGTCCCTGTTGAAACTCTAGAGCCACCAGGCCTGTTGAAGAGCTTCCTAGCATGTGTCACAGCTCATATAGCTCCATTTGCATTCACCTTCTGACCTAACCAGTTCATGTAAGTTTACAGCATGCAGGTTGAAGCAGGAGAGCAGAGCTTATAGCAACAGGAGGATATGCATTATGCAATGATGGTTGCAAAAGGGCAATGCAGCAGTGTTGATATAGTTCAGGTACTGAAATGTACTGTTTTATTGCTGCTGTTGGATGTGCTTTGCAGCTGCAATGAGTATATTATTACGTGCACATGTTTGCATGTAGCCACACAATATGACCTTTATTGCATCAGCCCATGACTATACCCTTTGAATTTTATGTGCATTTATTTATTCACCGTCATGCATCCAACGCTTTTATTTGCATGCGGTCGGCTGGCTGAGCATAAGGACTCCTTCACAGAGGCGAGCTAATTGACAGTGGTGTTCCTTGTTTGCTATTCTGACTGCTCATGTTAAACACAGGAGAGAATGGTTTGTCCAGTTGTCAGTAAAGATTTAGGATAAGCAAGTCATCGTAAATGGTAGATACTTACAGTCTGGGCTGCTTTAAAGTGTTTCCTTCAAGGATTGCTGAGCTTTTTTGTTTGTTTAGCTTTTATAGGTATGGCTAAAAGGTACTCAATGTTTTTTAATGCAACTATAAAACCCGTTTTTGATTTGTTCTGTGCTCACACACTGTAAAGAACTGTAAATTGGCTTAATTCCAGCAAATCAAAACACTTGCGCTTTTATGGCGTCTGTAAAAGGAACATTGATTCACAAGTGTTTACCGCGCCCTGCCTTGGTCAGTAAGCAACGTGCTGAAGTTTGGAATGCACGTAAAAAATCCTAACACTGATCCATTGCACACTTTATGTTTTATGTAAATTGTCTCACAGAGGGAATAAATGGTTCACCTGAGTAAACAATGATGCTCAGTGAAATGACACATATACTAAAGGCCTTGGATGTTTATAATGAGCATCAGCATTATCAATCATTCAGTCTGCAGCTCGTGGCGGCAAGTTTACATGAGAATCTGTCATCATTTGAAAAATGCTTCCAACGCAAACACATTTAAATTCAGAGAATAACCTGTGATGGGGAAAAAATGATGGATCGGCTGGAAAGTTATCTGCGGACTCATTTTTGAAATCAATCTTTCATTACCAAAGCTCAAGTGGCTATTTCAGTTGTAATGGATGAAGTACTGCAGAGTGGTCCTGACAGATGATCTTACGCCGCACACAATTTCAGCCTGAATTTAACAATTACAAGCATTTGATCTTTATTACCCAAGCCTGTGCAGTGATGGTGTTTATCAGATCACTCAATTACGCTTTAAAATGGTTGACTCCTGTGCTCTATGGATTGGTAACTGCCCCACCAATCAGATCAATAACAATTTCGGCAGCTGCCTTGAATAATCCAACACAGACTCAGATTGTCTGAAATGTTAAAACAATCCCAGAAAAGCTCAACCAGCTCCGAGGTTCAAAATCAAACTGAATATATTTACTGATGCAGGCAAATCACAATATTTAGCCAGAAGTGGCTCCGATATGTTAAACCAACTACTCAGATGCACAAAAAGTGCATAAAGTTCTGCACGTAAGAAACACACACAGTCACAAGTTTGTGTAAAATACATAAGCTCCTAAAACACCCAGTGCTTAGTAGAATAAACAGATGTAAGCAGAACACGGTGTGAAAAGCTCAAACGCTCTAAAACATTTTTCTGTCTAGATAACATAAACCAGGTATGATGAGAGCAAGCTGGGACTCACTGGGGAAAAATTGCAGTTGGTTTTAGTCAGAGCTGTTTCTTTTATTTATTTATTTACCTGTTATAAGAAAAAGTTCATAATTGTGTTAAAAATGTGCATGAAAAAAGCTTTCAGGATTTTAGTTCGGTCAGTGTTTTATATTGCTGACATGACTGGTTCTACAGAAAAGATTTCACAGATCATGTTCTCAAAACTTGAATCAAACTGTTTAATGTAGCATTAAAATCCTGCTTTAACAGCGTGAACCCTCTCATACTTAACACCCAATTAACCAAAGTGTTATCCGTAAGTAGATTTTTATGTGTGTGTGAGTGCACACATGGGAGCACAGTGTGTGTGTGTGTGTGTGTGTGTGTGTGTGTGTGTGTGTGTGTGTGTGTGTGTGTGTGTGTGAAGCGTACATATGTAAAACAGACTTGCATTGTTTGTTTTCTTACCTCCAGGCTTTGCTCTCTGCTTCAGTCCAGTGATTTCATTCTGACAGAGCTTTTAAATCCACATCTTTGAAATGTCTTTGCAGGCAGCTCTTCCTCCACTGTTTGCTGAGGTATAAATTCTGGTTTTGTGCGTTACTCCTTCCTCCTCTTTGCTTCCACTCATGTATGAGCACAGTCTTTCAGCCGTCAGCCACACTTTGGAGCAGCTGAGCCTGTCATCCTTAATATAAACAAGCCCTGATGACATCACAGCAGACAGTAGCCTATCAGAAGGTGAGGAGCAGCTTTTTAGTGCATATGGTGTGTCTGCAGTGCACTGACAGCTGGACAGAACCCAGCACCTTCAGAGCTTTAGGAAACCTTTTTCTTTTTTAAATTCAGGGCAACTTCCATTCAGCTGCAGACTTCTTCAGTCACAAAAAAAAAAACTACTGGCTGCTGGCTGGTTGCTCTTCAGCTAAGAGGTTTTAATGCATGTGACCAAAATGCTGTATCTCATTCTTTTATTCAGTATATTCAATATATTTTTAGGATTCTGTCACCAAAAGTCAAAACTTTGGTATTTTTGTTTTTCTGTATTTCATGAACCACTAGAAGGATTTGAATGAAAAGTTCAGTAAGTAATCACCACACATACGTTTACACATAATTCACTTTTGGATTCAACCTCCATCAAGACGGCCGCCACAGCTAACCAACATTAGCAAGCTAAAAATTGGCTGCAACTCAGTCCATTTTACAGACTTTGAGCTACATTTTGGTGTAAAAGAAGCTGAATCTCCTCCCCAGCACAAACGTGGAGCGATAACAGATTGTGCAACATCTTTGCTCAAAACTTTGGCATCAACTGTTGAAGTCAACCTCATGAAACAGTGAGCAGATTTTAACTTTCAGAAAGAAATGATTAGATTCAAAATTACAACCGATTAACCTTTGGAGTCTAACGACCACAACAGATGACCTTGGAAAAAAATATGTGCTATATCTCAGACAGTTTTACAGATTTTATGCTAAAATGTGGAGAGGAAGTTTTACGTTTTAAGAGACAACCCAAAACATATTTTGAACAAAATACATCACATGAGATCTTTGCTTAAACTTAACCTTTAGAGCCAGCCCTGTTTATCTGTTAGCAAAACATCGGACAAATTACTGATGAATCTGAATGAAACTCAAGTCTCATTGGATGTATTTCTGCACAAAAAGTAACTCAGATATTGAGATACAATATGATGTGATGGGAGCTGAAAGTCATTTATAACAATTACTAAAAGTTATCAGATCACAATAGATTTGACAATATTGCGTAAGACTGCACATTATTATTTTTAAAATGTAACCAAAATAGTTCATCTGCATGTTTCCTTAACAGAAGCGGATCTTAATTTAAAATTCATAAAAGATAATAGCCGATGTGCATTTAATCAAAAAAGACAGGGCTTTTAATTTTTATGCTTTAATAAAAAATGATGGATTGAGAATTAATCTTGATATAAAAGTAGCCTCCAACAGTTAGAAGAAGTTCAGTTTTTACTCCCTTCAGAAAATGAACTTCAGCTTAAAATAGCTAACAGGTTGGTTTCAATGGAATTAGTATTTTTACGAAGAACAACTGCATTCATGTCCTCGCCAAACTCCAGTTTAAAGTAAAATCCTAATCTGACTAACAAGAAAAATCCAATGGGAGATTGGAATTTTCCTCTTCCAGCTGGAAGAAATCATCAAAACCCCAGTGATGAGTCGCATTTCCATGCGGGGACATAAAACATTTAAACAAATCGTGAAGAGAGCGTTGTTCTAAATTTAACTGATCAAAACTCTGATGAAGACATTGATGTGAACAGCAAATTAACGAGTGAGAACAGAAGAACTTTGACCTCTTCAGTAGCTCAGTGAATGCTGCAGTGGGTGTAGATAAGGGAGAGGAAGCTGGAAACGTAACAGACCTCTTCATCCTGCAGATATAAAACAGATTAGAGAATTTTTTATAAGCTTGAGGTCAGGCCTCGTGCCACAAGGGTCCTCAACAAATAAATGCATTCATTTTTATTTTTTGTTGAACTTTCTGAGAGATAAACAAAAGCTGTTGTGATTTTCCTCCAGCCAGTTCCTTCTACCATGGTAGAGTTTCACTGGAGTTACACCTTTGACCTTTTAATAAAGCCATCTTCAGCTTTTTCGTCTGGACCTGGGGACATGGTCTCCTGCTTTGATCACCATGTTTTCTGCCAGCACACCCATAAAGCGTCTCATGTTGCAGGTACAAAAAGCATCCATTTAAGAAGTTTCAGTGCTTGAAGCCACACACAGAGACTTCAAACAGCCAACCTTGAGTGCAAACTTTGTGGGGAAACAAGTTTTTCTGACCTGCACAAACAGAATTTGCAGCACAATTTTAAACACAATGAACTGTGGTCAGCGTACTGGTTGGATTTTGTTGTCCAAGTAAACCGAGTTAAATTCAGTTCAGTTAAAGGAATTAGTAATATTTTGTTAGGAGGTGGAGTCCTTGTTCCTGCATCACTGGAGCATTGCCCCGGGGAATCAGAGTAGCTCAGATTCATTGCATGACTGGTGGTTGCATGCATGACCCTGCTGGTGATCTTTGGACCTTAGATGATCTCTGAGTTGAATGCTTCAATAAAACCACAGGAAACATCAGTAAGTTTGCAGAAAAAATAAACTTTGGGCAAACAACGAAAGAAAACCTTTGAAAGAGACAGCGACTTTAAATGTTGCTGAAATGATGGAGAAATAGTCGGCAGAGGAACAAATGAATGATCTAAAGGGACTTAAGAATTAATGATAAAAGTTTTTTATAAACACATAAAAAAAGAAATTCAAAAAATGACAAAAAATATTTATTTATAAGGTTTTTGATAGCGTTAGTCCAGAATAATCACACGATAATTTAATATCTGCTGGCTACGTTTGTTAGATTTGATCTGAACTGATGTGTAACTCAAAGAGTTTTTACCAGCCTGAAGAGGAAATCAGAAGAGCCCCAAAATAAAATAGAGGTGAAGCCATCTGACTGTTTTTCCTGTTAACACAGTGTTCTGTTCAGTTTCTGTTGATGATAATGACCACACACCACATGTTGTGCAGACTGTTCTGAAATAGGAGCAGGATGCCAGCAGTTCAGCAGCAAACAAACAACTTTACAACAAACAAAGCTCCCATTCATTCCTCCAACATTAGCAACACAGAATTAGTCCACGAACAAGACGTGATTTTAAAAGGAGCTACAATTGCACATGAAATATGCTACCATCTGTCAGATGATTTGCGCGTCACCAACAGCCCGGTCATGCTTTGTGCTTCGAGGTGCCCGGAGGAAGCAGGAAACTCTAACTGAAGCAAAAAGCATCGTTCTTTAGTCAAATCTTCCACTTCATGACGTCTTTTTGGGCATGTTTGCCAAGTGGATCAGAAAAAAACATTCAAGGCGAAAAGGACAAACTTGTGACGCTGCGTTTGAGTATTCTGAACAGCATGATTCATGTCTTGTTTTACCAGCTGATCTGCAGTTTGCATTGTTCAGACAAAGAACATTGCATCTGCTCATGTGAACCAAAGCTGCTGCCAACCAGCTGATGAGCCCTCAGAGAATTCTTCTGAAATGTTTTACGGCTGCAGAGGAAACCAGAGGTGGTATTGTAAAGAATGTGGCACCACCTCTGCTGGCTGTGTGTCTATTGTTAAAGTTGTCTTGTTCACGCCATGCTGCGTCCTTTTAAGAAAAACAAGCAAAAAAACAGAAAAAGGGGCATTACGCATGTACATATCCTTCATTCCTCACGGTGCCTCTTCCTGTCCATGAGTTTTCCCTTCCTATAACTCTGCATATACACCCCGACCTCTGCCACGCCTTCTGCTACCTTAACCGTCACCTCGCTGCGTTATCCTTGTTCACATGAAGTCAACTGAGCCTCATATATAAATATGATGGATTGAATATCTTTTTAACTTGATGCAGGTGCTTTAACATGATGGATGACTGAATACAAAAACCACAAAACCACTTTTATTTATCTTGTAAACCACTGACATCAGAAATGCTCCTACGGTGGTCAGAGAGAGTTTAAAAGAAAACACATTCCCAAGCCCAGCAGGGTTTTTGTTCTTCTGAGAGTCGCCTGCCTTGTATGGTATGTCCTGTACATATTGTGCATTTGGACCACTGAGACCACGCTGTAGTGCTTCCTGCCATCACATCCTAAAGCAACAAGTTTGCTTCTATATCTTGGTTTTCCCTTGCCAAGGGCAGACCGTGGCGGTGTGGAGTTTCTTTATGTTTGGTTCCGTTCTAGCGTCTGATTTTATGAGTTCCGTTTCAGATGGAGTTGTTGTTTCAGTTGAGGTCCAAGACACTAAAACAGACACTTCAGTGAGAGCCCAGCACTGTGGGGACACCCAGTTTTTGTGGTTTCTAGATGGTCTTCTTTCTTTCACTAAATAGATACAATGCCACTTCTCAGAGTCCTTTTCTTGCATCTGCAGAAGCCGTCCCTGCTGCTATCATTGCCAGCTCAAGATGTTAAGGGGAATCATCTCTACACCCACCAAGAAGCCTGTCCCATCTGGAGGGTTTCTGCTTTGCCGGACCCATCTGTGTCCTGGCTTGCCTGTGGAGAGGCTGCTGCTCAGCTGTTCCCGTCAGTTTCCTGGCTGCCCTCAGATCAGTTCCTCTGGCCTCATTATCCACTCCCAGAGGGTTCTCCGCTTTACAGCTTTCATCTGCAGACTGGATGCCCCAGGACAACTTTCTGAACTGTGTTACCTTATTCCCGGTTGGGTTCTTTTATTTGTTTGTTTGTTTTGTGAGGTCCTTCCCCCAGCGCGCTCCATTTATCTGACTTTGACTTTTTTTCTTGGGTTGTGGATGCCTAGGAGGTGGGAGCCAGCTGTTTGTGGAGGGTACAGGTTTTATGTGTCTGTTTTTCTTTTGTCTGTTCTGTATTTTGAAAGCTTTTTAAAGCCTTTTGTTTCTCTTGTGTTGTTGTTCTCTCCTTGTTAACTTTGTGTTTTAGTGTCTTTTTTGGGTTATGATTTTTTTTTTACTTCCTACAGCAAAAAGCACCTTTATTTATTAAAAATGAATCAATCATGCCCTAACCTTCCTGCTCTAGTTCCTTAGGGTCCTCCCTCCAAATGCCACCCCCTTTTAATAAGTCCCTGTTTTTAGTATTTTGAGCATCACATCTGCCTTGCTGAGACAGCTGTGCTGACAGATGTGATGACTGAAATGGTCACAGAGGTTGAAAATATACAGAGAATGAACACCATGGAGAAGACTGTAACAAGGATTTCTTTTTAATCATCATAAGCCCGTCTTTATTACATGTCATTTGATATAAACGGGTGTTTGTGCTCTGACGGGCATGCAGAGGGGAAATGAAGTGACTGCAGGACTGATGGAGAGAGCTTGACACTCAGTTAGCACCTTTCAGTCCCGATCCTCTCGATCTTCCTCTCGTCACTGCTGCTGTCCTCTTTTTCTCACTTTCCATCAACTTTCTCTTATTTTTTCTCCTCTCTGTTACTATTTCTGCGTTTCCTCATTACTTTCTTCTCTCTTGCCTCCCTTTCCTTCCTGTTCTCAACTCCCTGTCTGCCTTTCCTCTCATCACTCTGCCAGCTGCTTTTTCTATATGATCTTTTTGTATCATTTTTACTGAGCTGCTCATCTGTCTTCAATTTTTCTGGTGTCTGGAAACCCTATTTGCTCCATTTGTCATTAGTTGAAGATTTTTTTAGAACTGATTATGAGTACTAAATCCTTAACGGAGACTTCAGGCCCCAAGCGGACAGTTTCTCTCAAAGTTTGAATAAAATGTCATTGCTTTGGTAAAACAAAGACAGAATTTCAGAGCCACCATATGAGGGAACATACAGATAGACCACGGCAGCACACACACGAATACTTGACTGACATTTTTATTCCCAAACATTTACATTTCTCTTGTCTGAAGTTCTGTTTCATCTCTCTTTTAGGTACAATCTTGTCACAAGTTATGCATCAAACTGTTGGTTAAAACATTACAAAATGTAAAGACAAA
The DNA here is from genome assembly GCA_006937965.1 of Callopanchax toddi. NCBI lineage: Eukaryota > Metazoa > Chordata > Actinopteri > Cyprinodontiformes > Nothobranchiidae > Callopanchax > Callopanchax toddi. Next base: position 1,991,391 of record SSNR01000015.1, read on the forward strand.
CTGAATACCAGTACAGGGACCTGTGAGATGTTAAAATGAATGTGCTATTATTACATAGAAACGTCCTAAACTCTGTACTTTACTGATGATCTGAGGCTTCTATGTGGTTTCTGTAAACTGCAGAATCACAGTTAATAAATGTTATTGCTGTTATTGTTAATTTAGTTTAATCTAATTATTAAATTAATCATTTAAAATATACATTTTAAATTGTATTAAATGTCCCTTTTATGTGTCATGAATATGTAATATATGAGTTTCAGTTTCAGAAAATGAGTGAGAAAATGTTTTAACCCTTTTTTTAAATTCTAGTTTTTGACTTGTCAGATAAACCATTCCCTTCAAAGGAGGCAGCAACAACTTTAATATTTTGACATTTAAGGTTTAGTTTTCAATAATTCTGGGTTTGCAGTAATAGTTATTCATTATGTCTAATTCGATTGTGTGAAAAAATGCACGTCCTTTTAAAATTAGCCTGAATTTGTGTCCAAGGTTAAGTAAGAATTTTCCACAATTTACTGCATTTTATAAAACAAGTCTTATCTCGAGTTTCAGCAGAAGGACCCTGATCATGTGAAAAAGCCACTTTAGCCCAGTGAACTCACAGAGATTTAAACCAATCAGTGACAGCTTTACCCTGCTGATCACACCGTTTGGACAATCATCCAACATCCATGTTTGTCTGCAGTTTTCTAAACAGTTTCTATTAATGACAGTTCTTTGTGACAATCCATCTGTTTTTTTTGTTGTTGTTTTTTTTTTGACTGTTTTTTACTGTGTGTGTCTGAACTGAAGGAGCTGCTTTTAATCTCATTGTACTTTTTGTATAGTGAAAATAAAAGGCATTCTATTCTATTCTATTCTATTCTATTCTATTCTATTCTATCTGTTAGATGGTCAAATCCAGAGTGTGGAGTTTAGTAGGTTTTAAAAGTTTGCAGATTACTATAAAATATGCATTACCTCACCACACTCCCTTTTTCCAAGTGTGTGTTCAATAGGGAAAATACCAGTTACTGCTCATCCTTAAACACAACTCAATACAATACAAATAAAAAAACACAACCTTTTACCATCTCTAGATCTTGATTGAATTAAAACACTGCTTTCTGAAAAGACTAATGGCCGATTGTTGTTTTCCTCTGGATTTTTATTACACAGCTTGTAAAACTCAAGTATTTTTTTTACAGAATGGAGGGGATTTTTTAGGTGTTAGATAGAGCTGTGACTCAATGTGCTGGTTTAGATTAAATTAAAAGCATGAAAAGTGTGATAGTTTGTGTGTGTGACTGTTTTATATTTGGTACATACAGTCTATTCTTCTTAGAAAGTCACCTGACTGATTCATAGCGTATACTGCAGTAAAGTCATCCCTCTTTTTTTTGTACTTTGCTTCAAAGGCACCACCAGACTTTCTAGTAGTTTACTGTAATAAATGGATCTTGATCAATAGTTTTCAGGCTTTCTGGAAAACTTTAAATGTTTTTCTATAGACTCTAGTTGCTTTTTCACTCAATAGCAGCCTCTAACCATTTTTAGAGGACTCACAACAAACAACTTTTAAAAAATTGTTGAACAATCAGTAGTTTAAGAAAAAAAATCCCCCCCCCCCCTTAAATTCAGATATTAAAAACAAAAAACAAAGCCTGTCTGAATATAAAAACAAGTCTAATTTGGAGAAAAATAATTAAAGTGTGAGAAGCCGATATCCTCACATGAGGACTCAGAGTCTCAGATGGGATCTTTAGGCTCTTTGTTATCAGCAGAGTGTCACAAAACCAGAATTTGTTCCGATCTTTTTGCCTGAATCTACCAAAGATAAAACAATTTGACACATTAAATAAAAATGTAGCCTCAACTAGTTGATTCCTAAAGAGCTGAGCTAAAAGCGTCATCTGAAGGAGGATGCTTTTTTCTTTTCTTTTTTTTTAAATGACTTTCAAATACTGATTATTGTTTGAAGATATTAGTCCTGACACTTCTTACTTTGTTCTCAATTTGTTCACTTTCCTTGCTTTGAAGCACATGCTGCACAATATGTCATCACATACAAGAACTGAAGAGAAAATGAGAGAAAAGCAGCCACATTCCTTTAAAAATGTTCAGAGAACCTGCAAAACTATCAAGGGAATTTTAAAATGCTGCAAAAAAATTAACTGCTTGGAAGCAAAATACAAAGAAATAATGGGCGGGTTTTAAGTTTAGCACACTGGGAAACTGGATGAAACATAACTTTTAGGGAGACAGGTTGACTCGTTTTATTATCCCAGCAATCCTAAGGTATAAAATATTAAATCCATATTTAAAATGGAAAAGCAAAAACATTAAAATGCTTCATGATTTTAGGGAGGGTTAAAAAAGGGAGAAACTTCAGTCAAATAACTATCAGGTTTAACTTCAACAGTCTGCAGCTCTTATATCACCTCTGAGTCTACAACACAACAGGAATGAACGGACTCTGTGAGCATTTATCACTCCCTGGGTGTGTTGTGCTTCATCTTTTTCTGTGATGCACATTGGAATGAAAAAAGACGTCATTTCACAGCACTATCCTGCATACCAGAGCCTCAGAGAATTCCTGTCTGTCCAAACACATCTGCCCCAGCTGCTCTGGAGAAGAACCAAACCTCGGAAAGCCTGACTCCAAACTCACGCTCAAACAATGTTAGAGAGAGGCTCTAAGTCCCTACACGTCCCAGAAAACTTCAAGAGTTTCAGTAACACATCATGAGTGGTAGGAAATACAACGCTTAGCCTTATTACTTGTACCATAACACCATACCAATGACTCTGCAGGGAGGTGTTGCTTTGTATCTTCACATTGTGGGGAAAAAATGGCCGACTCAGTCTCCTGTGTGAATGAAGATCTTGTTGGTGCTGGAAAAAAAAAGTCAACCAAACTTTGTGATCTAATGAAAAACATAGAGCTAGAAAGTCCTGGGATGAAACAAAACTTCAGTGTTGGAGGGCTGCTCTGATTTGGAACCTGCTGAAGGAAAAAAATATGGTGAAAATAAATTATCTGAGACTTTGTGGACATGAGGTGTGGTCTGTCTTCTATTTAAAGAACGGAGATGAATCCGCTTTGGTTTATCAGTTGTACTTTAATCTCATACATCTATAAATCTCATGATTTTTGGGTGTATAAAACCACCTCTGACCTCTGATTTGAAGTTATCAGCAGTAAATCTGCCTGTAAGAAAAGAGAATCTTGACACCGAGAGGCCACGTATGACCCTTTAATCATAGGAAGTCGAGGCAGATCACTTACTTTACTCACATACAGACACACAATAGTTCTGACCTCACCTTCAACTTGTCTCGTTTCCTGACGGACAAACTTACAAACAGACACACACACACACACACACACACGCACGCACGCACGCACGCACACACACACAATGAGCACCAAACCTTTCTGCTTTCACTTGAAATAAATTTTGTTTTCCAATGAGGACAGAGACCCTGAAGTATGACTTTCTACAGACTTGTGTCTCCCTAATGCTATAAATACACAACGAATCCAGAAGAATCCCATGTGTTCTCGAATAGATGGATTTAACAACCCTGACAAGGAGAAAATGATTCAAAGTTAAAGGCTAAGATCATGTTGACAAATTATGGAGTTATTGCCATTTTGATCTCTTACAACATCATCCTATCACTCACTTACTTACCAGTAAACCTCTTTAGAATGGACAAACGACAGATTAGATGGAGGTTTGGTAGATTAGTGGTTCTGTTTGTGTTTTGTAGTATGAGAGGCATTAGAATGATATCACTGACTGACAGGATAACTCCTCTGGCCTTGTTCATGATAACAGCAGCAGTTACATGTAATCCTCCCTAAAAACAGAAACTCCACTTTTTATCAGTTCATTATTTCAACAGGCCTTCAGTTACAGTCAAAGCTTTGGCTCCAGTTTTTGACTCTGTTGACCATTTATTATTTTACTGAGCTCCTTACGAAGCAAGTAAGTGTTTTAAATGGCTGCCCTAATGTAACTAACTAACTAACTAACTAACTAACTAACTAACTAACTAACTAACTAACTAACTAACTAACTAATAGGATAGTCCTATTTTTCCTCTTGACTTTTTGACTACTAAACAGATTAAAAAAAAAAAAGATATTTATTATTATTAATTTTTTAATTAATATTTTCTGGGGACAAAAACACCTTTGAAAAGGTTTTTTTCTCATTCCTTAAGAAAAGCAGTTTTTGAGTTCTGATATGTAAAACGAATGCTCAAAAACACAAATGATTTTCTTCATATTCATAAGTGTGAACTGAAGTCAGGAGGGAAAGGAAGTTTGGACAGAATCAGGAAGTGATTGTAGGTTTTTGTTGCCAATAAATGTAGAGCTATATAAGCCCTGGAAAACTAAATTCTGTTTTTGTCATTTTACATATAAAGTGAAAAAAAAATATTTTTTTTTTGTCACAACCTTGGAAACAAAATCAGAACAAAGTTCAGTTGATTAAAACCGATAACAGATTCATTAAAAGGATCAACAGCTCATCTCACTGACCCCTGGTCAGTTTTAGAATAAATACTTGATTATTTGGAATAATGTGAGGCTTGTTTAAAGGTAAGAACATTGGAGAACTTGGCTGGCTGCTCTCGTGCGATGTTTCAGTAAATAAAGGCATATTTACTTTTGCCTGTAAATATAATAACAGCATCATGACAAACATTCAGTGATATTGATGTGATTGAACCTTTCAACTGCAGGTCAACTCGATTTGCTGCAGCTGAAATGAAGCTACACACACATGCAGCCTCGTCAGCACGGATGTTTTACAACCTTTGAGAAATAGCATCATACCTGCTGACCCCAGACAGGGAGCTCCAGGGTGGACGGGGTTAGGGCTCATTCAGGGTTGGCTTGAGAATATATAGCTGACTTCCTGACCTCCAACCAGCTGAAAGGCAATCTGAGCTCCTCAGGCGGCTCATTCTGATACAGTATATTACTCCTGGCTGCTCCTCCTCACCCAAACTTCAAAAGTAAAGGTTAGCAGACCTTTTCTGCTCAGAACCCCTCTGTTGTGGGTTGATGATGCAGCGTAGATAAGACTGGCTTAATTTAAGCCACTTTAAATGATTTACAACTTTAAACATGTCTCTTTTTCCTGTTAAATGTTTTACTAGTTTATTTTTATATATTTCACTCTGTTTTTGTTGTTTTAGGTGCTTTGAAAGTTTTTAATAACATATATCTTTAAAAAGTGTTTCTTCAAAATATTATTTAGGTATTTTACTTCTTTTAAATATCAGTATTTGTAAAATCTGTGCTTTGATTTGAACTTTAACTGGTTCATTCTAGTTTGTCCAGAAGCAAACAATACCCAGTCAAAATTAGAGATTAAAAGTCACGTATTTCTGCAAGTGGAGACGAACAATAGAGCCAATAAAGGCTCAGCATTCTGTGAAGGAATGCACATCACCCACCATCTTTAATGCAAGAGTTTAAAACTAAGGAATTCTTATTTTGAAAAATGATGACATTGCAGCCATTTGGGTCCAAATTTGATGCCCAGTCCCCTGCAGCATTACAGGATCTTGTGCAAACTGTAATCACTGTGTTGTTGTGAGTGACTCTCAGCTGTGACACCAAATTTAGTTTGAAACCTGTCAATTTGACTCATTTTGGTTTTTGCTAAAAATGATGGTTGCAGCCATCTTGAATCAGATTGTCTCTAAAACGTAACAAGTTGTACATCCATTACTATTTTCTGAGAGTGTCATTAAAATCCAACAAACACAGGTAAAAGTTTTGTTTCCCACCTTTCAGCTTTTGCAGTGGCTGCTAAAAATAGTGCAGCTGCATTCATTAAATGTGACCACAGAAACACAGAGTGTAGATAAGCTTTATGTGTGATTAAAGGTTATTGTGTTGCAGTTTCCCCTCTTCTATTTAAAACAAAGCTGATTTCCATCCATCCATCCATTTTCTGTAGCCGCTTATTCCTCCACAGAGGGTCGCGGGGCAGCTGGTGCCTATCTCCAGCGGTCAAGGGGCGAGAGGCGGGGGACACCCTGGACAGGTCGCCAGTCCATCGCAGGGCCACACAGAGACGAACGAGACAAACAACCACACACCCACTCACACCTAAGGACAATTTACCAGCCCAATCAGCCTGACAGTCATGTCTTTGGACTGTGGGAGGAAACCGGAGCACCCGGAGGAAACCCACGCACGCACGGGGAGAACATGCAAACTCCACGCAGAGAGGCCGCAGAGCTGGGACGCGAACCCACGACCTCCTTGCTGCGAGGCAACAGTGCTAACCAACTGCGCCACCATGCAGCCACAAAGCTGATTTATTTATAATAATAGTTTATTATATTGCCATATCTGCAGAAAGTAAACCCACTGGGTGGACGACTTACTGCTGTGATGTGTAGGTTGGTTCTGTGCCACATTTCCTTTACTCTGTCCAAGAGGATGTGGTTTCTGCAACACACCTTCTGACTTTGTATTATATTTCACATTTATCTGTCTCTAATGTTAATTCCTCTATGTTTTGTACTTTTTTATTCATTTTACTGCTTGCTAAGTTGTCTTAACTGCTCGCTGTGATGTAAATAGTCAGAAATGACAATAAGGCTTTAATCACACCTGAACTGGATGGGATGCTTCATGTGACATCTTGTTTTTCTGACCTCATGTGGACTTTCAGACCTGCAGGCTTCAGTCAAGACTTAGATTTTGGACTCTGCGGTTCTGAAAGCAGCTATCAGAAAAAGAAAGTCCACAGAGATATGACACAGATCCTTCTGAAAGATTCAAACCTTCTGCTGCTGATGTTTGCAGGAAAAAGCAGGTCAGATCTATTACACACAGCACACCGGTCAGAGTTCAAAACACACTGCTGTTTGATAGATTTATGTCATGGTCATATATTTAAATGTGCAGATATTTTCTTTTTCTTTAAAAGCAAATGTAAAAGTTTCATAAGACTGCACAGAGTCATTAGCAGGAGGTGTTGGAAGTGTCAGTGGTGGGTTTGCCAGCACTTGCAGGAAGTATCCTGCACATTGTTTTTAAATTACAGGGAAGTGAGCCAGTAGAGACGACAAGTTGACTGTATAAACACGTTGTGTTGTTAGATACTGTTGCATGAGAAAGAGAACAATCAGGCTGTGTTCAGGTTTCATTTGTTAATTAAAGAATTTTATTTGATTTTAGACACGTCAGAAAAAATGTTTCAGCAGATGCATGTCTGATTATAAAGCAGCTCCAACAATAATATTCACAGAAAGCAAAAAGTATTTATTTTAATGCATCCATATTATTTTCTCTGTGCTCTGCAGGAATGAGCTGCTGTTTTCAGAACCCACTCTGCCACCTGCTGGTGATTCTCTGTAGCTGCAGATAAAATGCTGTTGGTCTGATTCAGCTCTGCTTTGGTCCATTTATGTTTTTGTTCACACATCTGTTTATCTGCAACTAAAATGAATTCTAAATTCATATGTCTGGGAATGTGTAATTTAAAATGTATAGTTACCCACTGATTAAAGATTATTCATTAAGTCTCAAAACTCTTGTTTGTCCCAAGAAGCAGGTATTATTAGATACTGCAATCGTGGCATCAACTTAATAAAGTTGACATTCTGGCTTTATTCTCTATATTTGAACATAAAAATGCTGAACAAACGTTTAAGGAAATAAAGGAAACGTGACTCTTGAGCAAACTCTCTCATTTTAATTTTACAGAGTGAACATTGAACACTTCCTGTTTTTTAAAACTGTTTACCTTTCAGAACAAAACTGACATTGATCACATTGAGCTACAACACAAAATGTATACTTTTTGCTGGCCACAAAACGTTCTTTTATTTTTAAAATAAATACAACCTCATTAAATCTTTTATAATATAACAACACAGCTCGGTCACCCACCTCTAATACAATAAAGGAAAAATTAATAAAAATGTATACTGATATTTCTACCTTTGCAAGTATATTATTTATTTATTTATTTATTTATTTATTTATTTATTTATTTATTTATTTATTTATTTATTTATTTATTTATTTATTTGTGGAGAAACAAACACCTCAAGAAAATATATTTTTCATTCAGTAACGATATCCCACCAGTCACCTAACAGACACAAAACTGTTGTTTTACTTAAATCACAACAACAACAACAACAACAACAATAATAATATACATTTTATGATATATTTTGTAAATTAAATTAAATTAAAAACCGAAATATTTTTTTCTGGTAATTGGCTGTTCGGACGCTAAGGGGCGCTGTTGCACCGTCAGTGTTGTTCCCCGTGCGGACCTGGGGGAGACGCTCTCTGACAGCTCCAACTGTCTGTGGAAATCCTCTCAGAAAGTCTCCATCCAGCAGTGTTCAGCTCCGACCCGGGAGCGCTCGTTCAGACGCTGCTGGAGGCGCACAGAGCGCACGGTGCGCACAGAGCGGGATGGACGCAGCACCGAACAGGCATTCTGCTGCTGCCGAGGCTTTTGAGCTGGGAGATGCAGCGTTTGAAGGCGTGATATGAGGAGCAACCCGTCAGTTTCCAGTTAAAGACTGCCTGAGCGCAGGGTGGAGAGGTGCAGTAATCCTCTCCTGTCGGGAGGAGCAGGGAAATCCCCCCCCCAGACCAAACCAGGGGGAAGGAGGGGGAGAGGTCAACTCGGACAGAACCCGGGAGAGTTGGAGCGAGGAGATACTTGGGGCTTTTGTTCTGCTGCTGGAGGCTGAAATTGACTCACTGAAGGTTATTCAAGCTGCAGGGATTTGACTTCTCATCATGAGCGGACCAACAAATGGTAATATACTGAGTATTTAAGGTGAATCCTCTGAGAGGTCTGTTGACTCACCTAAAGGCTTCTATGATCATTATTCTTCAGTTTTTAGACAAGTGTGTTGGAAAAAGCTTTTAGTCTTCTCAGCAATAAAAATAATGCTTGTCTGTAATATCCACATGATCACAAAAAGCATTTTATTAATCCAAAAATCTTTTTCACAAGGAAGCAAGTCGATATGTCACATTAAAGGAGCATCATCTACTAGAGAGCCCTTTAACCTCAAATGGGAATACGCTGCAGACTCTTAAATGTTTAGTGTACCAGAGGGACCCAGGCTGAGTAAATTAACCCCTTTAAATCTCCCACAGAAAATATTAAAAATGACGTTTTTAGCTGACTGTTTGGAAAACAACATATTCGTTTTTCCCCCCAAGCTTTTATAACCTGAGGTCAAAGGTCAGGGTGAGTCTGTCAAAGAGAGCAGAATAAACAGCTCATCTGACATTGAAGTCATTTAAAGGAGAGATGGACACAATTACATTTCCTTGTGAGTTCATTTTCAACTTTTACAAACAAATTTCAGGCTGCTGTTTTATTATTGTTCTCATAATTGCTTTATTTTTTAAATTATTGTATTTAGTTAAAGGTCTCGTTTAGGAAATGCAGCATTCAATTACCTCAGCACCACATAAAGCACTAAATCAGTTGTACTGTACGTGGCACGTGCTCTCACATTAGTCCATTCCAGAAACCAGAACAGCATTTAAACCAACTAATAATAACAAAGACACACAAAAATAACACATTCCTCTTGCAGCCACTCACAGGTGGCTCAGATCCCTCTCTGTCTGCTGTTCCAAACCCTTGTGCTGCCATCTGGCTACAGAACCAACGCCAGCCTCTGTGATACACACCCACACACACACACACACACACACACACACACACACACACACACTGTCTCTCTCTCTCTCTGAGGATGCAACATTTTTTTGTCCTACTTTTACCTTTTTATTTTTTCCTCCTGTAAACATGTACGTATCCCAGCTCTCGCTCCGTGCGCTCCTTTCCTGCTGCCATCAGCTTAACCTGCCAGCTTGTTGTGTTTACTGCAATTGCATAATACTCTGGGATGCAGCAGCATTAACTGAGATGGAATTGAATTGAGCAGAAAACAGTAAATTTGCTCCTCAGACTGTTGCACGGCTTTTTTTTTGTTTGTGCACAATTGACTCTGAATGAAATCAGCCACAGTCAGACAAATCTGCTGCTCTTTTGTGTGCTTGTCTTACCTGCACACACCATGTAGAACGTGCACATGAATCAGACGGGGTAATATAAAAACCGGTCTTAATAAGAGGAATTCAAACTTTTATTTTGCTGTCTGTCAGGTTAGCAGCATGGTGAGTGTCTGACCTCAGTGCAGGCTAAGAGGAGACACTCGTCCTAAACTCAGCAGAATGAAACCAATTCTTCATGTTTAACTGGCAAAATTTACTTTTTGTCTTACGGATTAGATGAACATTATTCTGTTCAGTATCATTTCACCATTAAACTACAGCTGGAAGTGTGGATGAATGAAGTCAAACATTAACTCTTTAACTCCCACACCAAATGAAAAAAAGCACTACAACTTTTTAATTTCTGCATTTTTAAAAATCAATTTGGGGCAATAAGAGTAATATATTGTAAATCAGTAATGTTGAATATTACTGTAATATTAATTTTAAAGTAATAATGTTTATTTTTGCAAGTTTAATTCAGTGCATGTTTCATGCAGATATGGATTTAAATGTGTTCTACCAAGCAGTTGACCGGTTAGTGAAAGGGTTAACTTGGACAGTACCTTTCTACCGTGCTGTCTCTTTCTCTCTTTAGGCTGCTGCTGTGTAACTTTTTATTTAATCTCATGCACAAGCTTATCTCAAAGTGAAATCCCAGAGTTGACTGATTTCATTGATATCAGCCTCTGACAACTCAAAGATTGTAGTGAACTAACTCTGAGTTTATAGATAAACCCAGAGTTTGATGAAGCTCCTATCTGGGATTTATTATGGCTCTTGGTTAAGCTGTTGTTTTGTGATGAATGTTTATAAATTTCATTATTTTCCTTTCCAGACCATCAGACGTTACAGGAGAGATCATTAGTTACAAACCACATCGAGGGAACTGTTTAACACACCTGCAGACCTTTGTCTGTGTGTACAGGAGCATTCTGTGTGCCTTCCTCTCTGTTTCATTACTACAGTTTGATTATCCTTTTTATTGATCCTCCCAGAGTTTTGGTTTTCAGCAAATGTGCCTTTTGATGGCCCAGCTAATTGAAAAACACCAACCTTTAGATCCAATTTCTTTCCTTTTTAATTTCAAAGATAAACTTGAGAAACTGTTTAATGCACAATCATGATTGTGTAAGCAAATATGAGCCTCGCTTTGAGGGAATCTGTTTCTTTTTCTTTTCCATTTTTTTAACAGATGTTTGAAATACTCTGAAACAAAAATAAAGTGACATGTTTTTAGATCCTCTCCTCTCGTCTCCTCACAGTGAAGTACCAGCCGGGTCTCTATGGAGGACACAACAGCAGCAGCTCTCTTCTCTCCAGCTCTGGAAATTCACCCATCATGTGCGAGCGCTGTCGGGAGGTTTGTCGTGGGGAGGTGGTGCGTGTTAAGAACACACACTTTCATGTTCACTGCTTCACCTGCCAAGGTAAAAACAAAAAGACAAAAAATCTTTAAAATAAGCGCTCTTCTACTGTTAATACACAGCCAGCGTTTACACCTCCTTCATTTCTCTCACATCTGCTTCTGTTCTTTCTCCTCCATAATAAAATAATTCACATTGGTTTATCCACCAGTTATGGACTAATGCATGGCTTTCCTATTTGTGGATTACACCCAAATCAATTTGCATAATTAAATATTAAATTATTGCTTGTACTCAGACAAGAAGGAACCAACACAAATGAATCACTAATAGTCTCACTGAAATGTCTGGACTTTGTCATTAATATTGTCATATGACTGTGCAGCATCATCAGTGACAACAATAAGTCATATTTTTTAATACTTAAAGAACCATTCATTTATGACTGAATGCATTTAGGAAATTTGTGGTTATTTACAAATGTAAATATCACCATTAGCAGCTAAATGTTGCACTACAAGTGCATCCAGTGGTTAAGAATGACAGGAATTTCTTAATATTTTTGCAGAAGTAACTTCTGTGATGCTAAACTGACGACGGGACAAAGGTTGATATAACAACACTTACATGAACTGCTGTGAAATTTAGAAGAGTTTAGATGGGAGTGAGGAAAATGTGGATTTATTTAAATATCATCACTACAATATTAACCAATAATGTTACAACCGGATGCTTGCTTCTACTATTGTGCAGCACTTTGATAAATGGATGCAATAAGTTTGGTCTAACAGGATGAAAGGAGGAACTTTTTCTTCTTCCTGCTTCCTTTTTGTTTTTCTGCTTTGCAGTGTGACCTGGGATGCATGTGTGTATTTATATGGATATTATAGTCTTTTCTATATGCATTTGTTTTCATGGTTGAACAGATGGGACTGAACTCACTTGGGGAGGTCTGGAGTCAGCAGCTAGCTTTGCAGTGCAGTCAGCAGGTTTTCAGCCTGTCGTCAGACTCTAACCAGCTAACCTTCTTTTAGAGGCTGAGACCTGCACAGTCCCAAAGCAAGACAACACAGCCTTCTCCATTTGATCTGCAGCTAGTGTCGCCTCAGTGCGCTCAGTCACAAAGCACTAGAGTTTCCATATAAAACACTACTTCATGTCACGCAGCATCGCTCACTGAGGAAATACAAAGAAACACGAGGGCTGCAAAACCATGTTTTGCTGTTTGTTTGGATGAATTGTTGACCGTATAATTGGCTGATTGTTTGCTCACTTGATGCACTTGCTCTTTTTGACAGAGACAAACCAGATTTATTGACAGAAGCGGTCTGCCTTTGATATTAAAGTCTTTATCTTTATGGACACTTGATCTTGCAGAGTAAGCTTAATGACAGCAGGCTAATGGACTGAGTGGGCATCAGCTGATGAAATGGACAAGAATTAAACTGTCAGCTTTTAGTACACAGACATCTCATGTTTTTGTTCCTTCTATGCTCGTTATCTTCTCTTCTCTTCACCCACTCTGTCTTTGTTTACCTCACATTTTTAGGTTTTTATTTTTATTTTTTTTTGCTTTAAATGTCAGAGTCATAATGCATCTTTGTTTTGGGGCAAACAATGTAATTAGTAATTAGTAAAGCTGTTTGAGGAGACACAAAAAAATCTTTAAAAATCTTACCTAATGTTAAGAATTAGTTTGTTATGACCTGATGTTTGCATCCTTATTATGCACCAATAGATGTAATGAGGTCTGATACACATGAAAGAAAAATACTCAAGCTGACAAGTTCTGATCCTGCAGAGGTTTCATCTGGCATCCGTTTGAATTTATCTTTGATTCTGAGCAAATTGCTGAAGTTCTGAATGTTCTAAAGAAGTTTTAGGGATTGTGGTAAATGAGTGATGGTGATGATGATGAGGATGACCCAAACGCAGTCATCAGTCAGTCATGTTGGATCAAAAAATGTGTTTTTAAACCAAACAAAAAGTGCTGCAATGGCAGGGAAGCTGGAGATAAAAGAGGAAAACTCAATATGACAAGAAAACACAGGAGAAAACCTGATAAAAATAAATGGAAAACCTGGAACCGTATGAGGGAGGTAAACAACTAACACAAAGCAGGTGGGAAATAAAAAAACACAGAAACAAGGCAAGTAAATAAGAAGATACAAAAATACAGACCTTAAAGTTTTTACAAAACACAAAGATTTTTGCACTCCCAGCTCTGTTTTATTTTGATGCCATTCATTCTCAGGCCTTAATTTACTTTGTGAACAAATTCTTTAAAAACATCAGTTCATTGTAGCTAGAGTTTATATACATCTTAATGTTCTAAAACATTTTGATCTGATAAACTGTTTGCAGTGACACAGACAGAAGTTAATCCTGCAGTTGAGTATTAAAGGATAACATGTTTTTGTATACATGTTGTATTATATCATCCAAGTTTTCCACAATAGGAGCTGTTCTCTAGTCAGCCAAAGGGTGAGTCCTTTGGATAAATCTGGATAGTTTGGAAATAATCTGGATCAGATTCTGGGGAGATTTGGAGGTCGGGTCAATGCTTTGTGCTTTTTATTGTGTTTCTGAAACTATTTTTTATAGTTGTGTTGTTCTGCTGTTAGAGACCTCTAAAAACCAGGAACAAAAGGCTTCCCTTAAGAACTTTACATGAAACGATCAGATCATAAAAAGACACTTTAATAAATTTATCTTAGTTTAAAGTAATTCATTTAAAATGCTGTGTCCAGTTTCTGCAGGTTATATATATAAGTAAGCAATGAGCCCCACCAGAACCCGTGTGTGTTACACCTCAGGCTGATTAAACTTCTTTAATTCATCTCTCCTTGTTTGTCAAACTAAAACAACTAACTCCATCTTGTATTAATGATGCAAATAAAGGAGAAAAGGGAGTGACAGGAAGGCAGATGTGTGTTAAAAGCACAGATCGATAACCTCACTGATACCTCCCCTGGGTCATTCTGTCTGATCTGTTTACTTGGCTGTCTTCTTCCTCTTCACATCACGTAGGATTCTCCTTCTGTTCTGGTTTCCTTTGACTCCATTCCTCCTTCTCTTTGCTTATTTTTTCATTTTTTATCTCAGCATTTTGTCTAAAATAATCCTGTCTTCTGTGAAAATGTAGCCATGTACATCATCCATGACTTTATGGGATTACTGTGTAAAATACTCCACTGTGTTTGGAAACATTAGGATTGTTTTAGGTTTTGATGATAAAAAAAAGGAAAATTTATTTTTCATATAAAGTTTAGCACAAAATGTGACCCAGTTTTGAATGGAATTTTTTTTATCTGTGAAAGAGAATTCTTAGTCACGCATAGCCTGGCAGTTTCCTAAAAAGAAACTTCAAGGACAAACTAAAACCCGACTCCACCAGCTCCGCTTTGCAGGAGCAACTCTACGCTCTTTTCCTCTCTGTCTAGATGCTCATCATTTTTAAATTACATTAACTCTGGTGAACCTATTTTACATTCTTTTCTTTCATTATCTTAACCTGTTAGTTCTGGCTTTAAAGCATCAAAAACAGGACTATTCAGAGATTTTACTGCCTTTCTGAAAGTGAAGCTGCTAACTGTTTAACATAAGTGAGAAAATGTGGGAGGCTGGTCAACAAAAGTGATGACAATTTCATGATTGAGGTGGTGCAGGAACAGGTGAGGTAAAACCAAAAACTTTTATTGCTGGACAAACTCAGGAGACACAGGACACACGAGGCTGATGCAGCACATGTAGGGAGGGAGCTAATCAAGGAGACAAGACACACCTGGAGGGGATTAGTGCAGGACACAGGAGGAGGAACACATGCACAAACTGGACACCAGGGGGCAGAGCATGACAGACAGGAAGGAAGTTAAGAAGAAAAGGAAAGTAGTAGTGATACCACTCAAAGCAACTGGAGTGTCTACTCTAGAAACAGGAAAAAGTCCTCTGATTGGAGCAATATTCATGGCTAGCCTGATTGAGAGAATCCATTCTGCAGATTGGTATCAAATTAGTGGCTAATTAATTTCCATTAATTAAAACAGCAATCTCACCTTGCCTCATCTTGCTGTCTTCCTTAATCGGGTCCAGGTTATGGCAGCAGCATCCCCAGTAGGGAAGGCCAAACCTTCCTCTCCCCAGCCACTTTTACTAGCTCATCCGGTGGGACCCCAAGGCTTACCCAGGCCAGTCTAGAGATATAATTCCTCTAACATGTCCTGGATCAGCCTGGGGGGCTCCTGCCAGCAGGACATTCCCAAAATCGCTCTTCAAGGAAGGCCTAGAAGGCATCCTGACCAGATTTCTGAACCTCCTCTGGCTCTTCTCAAAGTGGAGGAGCAGCAGTTCTACTTCAAGTCCCTCCTAAATGTCCAAGCTTCTCACCCTATTTTTAAAGCTGAGCCTGGCCACCCTGTGGACAAAGGGTGCTTGTATTTGAGATCTTGTTCTTTTCGTCATTACCCAAAGCTCATGACCACAGGTGAGGATTGGAATGTAAATTGACCAGAACATTCAGCGTCTGCACTGATCTGCCTGTCAACCTCCCACACCCTCCTTCACTCCCCTCACTCATGAACAAGACCCTGAGGTGCTTAAAATCTTTTACTTATGGTAGGACCTCTTACCTAAGTTGGCAGTCCATTACCATGGCTTCAGATTTGGAGGTGCCAATCCTCATCCCAGTTGCTTCCTGCTCAGATGCGGACCTCCCCATGAGCTGAAGTCATGACGTTAAGAGGACCACGTCATTCGTAAAATGCTGAGATGAGATCCTGCTGCCATCAAACTCAACATTCCACACCACGACTGCACCTAGAAATTCTGTCCATAAAAATTATGAACAGCATCAACAAGAACGGGCAGCCCAGGTCAATACTATATCCAAGTCAGCAGCCCCTTATCTCCACTTAGTGAGCCCATTACTGCTTTCCCCCAGAGGCACCGGATAGTTCGCCAGAACTTTTTTGGAGTTGATTTTTTCATGGCCTCACCAAACTCCTCCCACTCCCAAGATGTTTCCTTGGGAACAGCCACTGCTGTACACTGCTTGGCCCTCTGGTACCTGTCTGCTGCTTCTAGAGACCCACAGACCAGCCTTGCCCTGTAGGCCTCCTTCTTCAGCCTGACACCTCCCCTAACCTCTGGTGTCCACAGCGGGTTCAGGGTTACTGCCGTAACAGTAACAGAGTGGAACAAAGCCCATTCAGACTCAATGTCCCTCACTGCCCTCGGGATGTGGTTAAAGCTGGGAGTTAAAGACCATCTTGATTCTTTTTTAAACTGTTATTAATCATCCAATTAACCTTCGAAATATTCCAGTACATAGCAGCTGTTAAGGTTATCATTTCATTCATTAGTTTTTGTGACACTTGGACAGACTCTCGTCTGTCTTTGTGATTCACTAACAGCTCTGACCTAGAAATAAATGCCACAATAATGAACAAATAAATGTTGTTATTATTGACACCTCTTTGACAAATTAAGTTTTTTTTGGGGGGGGATTGTTTACTTTAGGCACCAACTAGAATGTGTGACAAGGGAATGCATTGTGGAAGTTGATACTGAAAGAAAGTGAAGTGCCCCCTAGTGGCTGGTTGTCTAATACACCCTCAATGTAAACAAAGTGTATCTATGTTATTGCCAAAACAAATAGCTGAGTCACTGGAATCTTGCTGCTCTAACAGTGACTCAGCTGAGGACCTTCAGGTTTGACCTTCCTGCACAAACATCTCATATCTTGACTTGTGTATTCATAAAAAATACTAATGTTAAAAATTTCTTCTAAATAGACCTTCTGATCATTCTCACTGATCTTGATTTTAATCAGCAACAACAGGACTGATCCTTCAGGACTTCGCTCTGTTTTAGCTGCCAGGTTTGATTTGGCTCCAGGAGAAACTGCTTGGTGCTGAGTCAGCTCACAGAACAGAGGCTAAATGTAGAAAACCTTCAGTTTAGGACAAGTGGGGTCAGAGGAGGTCACCTAGTCCTTCTTTCTTTTGACAGAATCTGCAAGGTAACCTCTGACAAGCCTTTGACCCATTTGAACATTAAGTTTCAGTCAGCAAGTGGCATCAGGGAGATTTGTTCTGACTGTTCATGAAATAATAACAGAGAGGGAGTTGATGACAGCTTGTTATCATTTAGATTCCAGTGATTCTCTGCTGTGACATTTTCTCCTGCTAATAAAATCACATTCTGAAGGAATCCAATAAAAGTTTAAATCTAATACAATCATTTTCACTCAGACGCATACAGAAAGATGACGTTTTCAACCTTGTGATGATTCACTGATGGAAAAACCGATTCCTCATAAAACTGAAGAGTCAAAATGGTGACAAACTCTTTGTATTATTCCTTCAGAATAGAGAGGATATTTCTTAATGTTCAAATATACCCTAAAGCATGTGGCATAGATTACAAATATCTATCAGGTACATGGATTTATGGTTGATGAGAGCAATTTTAGTTTATGTCTCTCCAGAGAGGTCAAGTCTCAACAGCTCCCTCCCTTGAGGTGACTTTTTATTCAGACAGTGATGCATGTGTGAATGCTTTCAGCAGGATTAGAGGTGATCAGGCTATTCTGTCACAATCCTCAAGAGTCTCCAGAAGACAGGAAGAAAAGAGAGTCTATGTGGGGTCTGTTTATTTGATAGTAATAAACATGTTGGGACATATATGACAGGACATGAGGAAGAACATGATCATTTGTCACAGCAGCTTCATTTTGTTTCTGTACAAAGCTTTAATGAAGGTAATAAAGGTCAGGCTGGCATTTTAAAGTTGTGTGAAAGCAGCTTTTTCATGAAACTCGCACAAAACATGATGACTTTGTTAGAGATGATGTCCTACTTTCTATTTTCTGTGGGAAAAAGTTCACTTCAGAATCTTCAATTATAGCAACATGATTTACAGTATATAATAACATAAAATGTGTGTTTTTTTTATTCTTGGAAGAAAAACAAGCATGTTTTTGTTTAAAAATCACATACAAATTATGCTGAAAATATAGAGAATCCTTCTATTTATGGTTTGACTGGCTGAAACACAAATTGAATAAATTCTGAGCCATCAAAGATTTAAAACCTTAGTTTGAAAAAGATGCCCAAACTTGTCTTAAAGCTGCACCTTCAAACAAGCTAGGTATAGCTAGCTATTTTACACAACTATGTCTCAGAGCTCTCATGTATACAGTAGTAATCTCATTCGTTAATATGAGACAGACACTAAATAGAAAAATCAAGATTCCTGAACAGCCACTGCTTCATAAAGCATCTCACATTTTACAGATGATGCACCATAACACCAACAAAAACAGTTTTCTAAAAGTTAGAGACTGTAGTTGAAGTTGTTTGTCTAATTAGCCCACAAGTTGCAGGTTTTATCACAGCAGCTGAAGTTCTTCATACAATAAGAAAGTTGATGATCCTCAAAATCTTTACTCAAAAACTTTGCTTTGAAAGTTACATTTTTTTGATGCATTGATTGATTTCAGAAGGAAAACCTTTAGCTTTTAACTTATTTTCACACACTATTTATTACTGTTTTGACTGCATTTAGGAGGACTTTGCTTACTGCTCTGATGGGTTGTTTTTTGTGTGAAGTATTTGGATTGCAGCGGAGAGCCTCCATTCAAAGAATAGTCCCCTGCTGTGACTCTATACAAATTTGGATGCAGTGTTTACATTGACTGAGCTCTTGGCAGTAAAAGCACCCAGACAGAAAATACAGTGGTGATCATAAAATGAACACCATATGATGGTACCAAGTTAAATGCATAAACTGGATCATAAAGGTTTGAAACACTTTCACTAAAACTTATCAAACTCTTGCATGCTGATCTCAAAATATATTTTAATTGAGTACAGTTTTATTTATCCTCTTCATATCCCCTCAGCTTTAGCGTACCATATTTTTCTTGCAGTCTCACTTTTCATCGAAGCCTCTTAACACTTGGATCAGCTCTGATTCATTCACTTCACTGGATTTAGAGCCATTAGCTTAATTACAGAGAGGACACTAAATTCACTGTCAGATATCTTGATCCATTGGCTGCCTTTCAGATATCTAACCTAAATTTTAATTCCACTTCTATCACACAGATACTATTTATATTGCTGCATAAACCTTTATTCACCATGCCTGCAAACTACTGATTATGTTGCTGCATCAAATATATGATGTGCTGACTTCTGCAGAGCTGCAGGAGAAAACGACGATAGGGAGATTATTTATATTTAGGAAATGCATTATATCTTTGTAATTGTTAAATAATGTTTGCACATAACCCACAGTGAATGGCATACAAATACAGTAAAATCCAAGTCGTGTTTCAGCTCCTGTTTAACCATCCAGCAGAGCGGGGACCTCATCACTGATGGCTCAACTGGACCAGAAAAAAAATCATTTGGCTGAAGAACTGCATTTTCTAAATAAAAGTCATTCATCATCCTGTCAGTTCTCATAGTAAATACACAGCACTCACTTTATTCTCAAGACTGTCACATAACACTACCTACATTAATGCAGAAAAATACACTAAAGTAGTTATTTCTGTCACAATACACAATGGAGGTTGTGTTCAAAGGTATTTCTCTAATGACATAATTATCAATTATTGTGATTAAAAATTAAACTAATCATAGTTTATCATAAGCTGATCTTTGCATCAGATCATGTATAATTTGTTTATCACTACAGCTGGACGCCCCTCACAGTTTGAGGTTGTCATGCTGCAAAAAAATAACCTGCTCATCTCAAATATGTTGTCCTGATCAGCTGTTTCACTGAATTATTAGACGATGGAGAAGAACTGAAGTGGATCCAACCTCCTCCTGTAAAAACCTGCATACATTCCAAAACCCTCTGAGGCTGTTTGGTCGGCCTAAGAGAAATAGATATTTTTGAGCTGTGTATTTGTTTATACAACAAAACAAAATTATTATTTTTTTCACTGAAAATGTCTCACCTATACTGTATGATAAATTTAAACTAATCTGGAAATACCTATTATATGGGGAACTGTGGCTCAGGGGGAGAGAGACAGTGTACCATGTGTCAAAGTTTCTTCAGGCAAGATACTGAATTAGTTACCTGCATTTAACCCATCGCTGAGAAGCAGGGGGCAGCAAGTTTCACAGTACCAGATGGGGGCTCAGTATCTTGCCCAAGGACACTTCAACACATGGTTTGGGCCTGGGGTTGAACCCTGATCAGTGGACAACCTCTCTTCCCCTGAGTCATGATCACCTCGTTTACCAAGAAAAAATAGTTTGTCCAACATAATTAAAATGAATTAGCCCTATTCTAGGTGCAAAAAATGTATTAAATAATCAAATTAACAAACAAATGTTTTTGTGTCAAACCTGGCTGCATGTGTCTCTTTTACTGACATGTCTCTGTTATAAACATGATCTAATCCAGGCATTTCTCTCCATTTGTTCAGTTTGCGGCTGCAACCTGGTGCACTCTGGGTTTTTCCATCACGCCGGAGAGTACATCTGTACAGAGGACTACCAGCGGCTCTATGGGACCCAGTGTGACAGTTGTGACCAGTACATCACTGGAGAGGTGGTGTCGGCTCTGGGGAGGACGTATCACCCTCACTGTTTTGTCTGCAGCCTCTGCAGGTACATTAGGAGTGTTTGGGTGTGAATGTATGGCACAGCAATCAGGAATGTACACTGGTATATTAATCTTTTATTTATTTACATATAAATATTATATATGGATATTATTTGCACTGCTATCAGGGCATTTTTGTTAAAATAGGATGAGTTTGTGACTATAATATTTTTCTCTTAGATCTAATGGATAAAGTGTAAGATAAAGCCTTCATCAAATCAAACTAAAGACATGCTGTTGAGAGCATGCTTGTTACATAACATCACTTTTTGTGCACAATTTAGTGCCATTATCAACATGTTGCTGCTGATTTTATATATTTGAGTTTTTATAGCTGTGAAAGTCAAATTTATCAACCATCATGCAAATAAACACCCATCTGTATCACATTTATTCAGTTAAAAAATGTTCCACTGGGCCTGAAAGGCCAATATCTTTTTTCTGGTTGAGTTGAGAATTTCTGCATCACTTTGAAATTACAGATGCCGTTTTATTGTTTATTTATTGTGTGTGTGTGTGTTCTCAGGAGTCCATTCCCAATTGGAGACAAAGTGACCTTCTGTGGGAAAAAGTGTGTGTGTCAGCAATGCTCGCTCTCTCTGAAACGAGACAAGCCTGTTAAGGTCCACGGGCCGAGCTGTGAGAAACAAACCTGCACTCGATATTAAATGTGCACACTTTTATTCCACTCTGTATTTCTGTAGGGAGCCCAATGTGTTGTATAGATTTGCTGACATAAGGGATGTAGGGCGATTATTATAAAACAACACATGAAGTCCATTTACCAATATCTGATAGTCATCATCAGTGAACTGTACAAGATAGGAGTGGAAACAACTTCAACCTGAGAAAGTAATCTTTATTATGTTTGATATTTTATACTTATTTGGTTCTAACATTTCTGTTTGGTTGTATTTGCTGCAGGATTTGTCCTGATACCATTTTTTTTAAACACTAATACAAAAATATATATACTTTCAAAAAGTGAATCCAAATTATAAAAGGATGAAGAACTGGTGAGAAATGTTATGTTAACGAGTTAAAGTTTTAATATGAAAGTCTCAGACTAGCCATTAGCTTATCAGTGTAAACTGAAAGTTGCATTCAAAATAAAACATCTGCCCCCCTGACTGGCAACCTGTCCAGGGTGTCCCCCGCCTCTCGCCCCCTGACTGCTGGAGAAAATGAATGGATGGATGGACATCTGCCCCCTGGTGGCTGGATTCAGTATAGGTTTTAACTTCCACCACCTCCTTGTATAAATTGGACTTTTTACTGAATAAAAGATGAAATCAAGTCTATTTTAATTCAGGTTTTGACTTCTGTTGATTCACACAGTCCTTGCAACTTCTTATTCAAATAGTCATTTATCCTAAATGTTTAGTTTTGGTTGTTTTTTATGCTTAAAAATACCAGGTGTGACTTTCAGCCCTACAGCTTGAGTACACAGACTCTAGCTGCACTAATACAATAAGACTTCAGATTGTAATGGGATATTTTGGCTTCACTTACACTCTGTTATAACAAAAGCTGCCAGAGATCATTTATCATGTCTATGGTCAAAATGAGGTTGTTCAAAGAGCTATCTACAATGTTGATATTACAGTAACTCCTCATAAGATTTTCACTGAAACTCATTTAAAAATATTTGATCAATTGTTTTAATTTAATTTTAGGTAGTAACAACCTTCTGTAGCACAGAGGAAATACGACAAACAGCAAAATGTTTGATATCATGGTTATTTTTGCTTCATATCAAGACTGGAAACAGATTTTCTCAGTAAGCTGCTTCATCATGCTCTATATTTTATCTGTAGCTCCAACATGACAACTGATATGTTCTAGCATGCCATCATGCCAGCTAAAACCAAAGCCAAATTCCCTTCAGCCACACATCCTCAGACATGCACACACACAGAAGGTGGGCTGCTGCTCCAGGTAGTTTTACAGCCTTGTCCTGGTAGCTCCATCTGGCAGAGACAGTGTGCCTGTCACAACAGGGAGGGGTGATGAGAAAGAAGGAAGAAAGAGGTCAGAAAAGGCAAAGCTGTTGAATAAATGTTTCAGATGTTCCCAGTGTATTTGCGTATATGACGGTCTCACTGTCTCTGCTGTCCTGTTCTTCAGATTGTGCAGGCTGTGGTGAGGAGATCAAACAGGGTCAGTCCCTGCTGGCTCTGGAGCGTCAGTGGCACGTCAGTTGTTTTAAATGCAGGACATGTGGCTGCGCTCTCACTGGAGAATACATCAGCAAGTATGTGACTTAATCCTCCACATGTACAGTACAATAGAAGAACTTTTTAAAGGACATTTTTATCCCTGTTCTGAAAAAAAAAAACAAAGAATTGTTTCTTTAATGTCACAGCGCTTATATTTTTTGACAGAGACGGGGTACCTTACTGTGAGACAGACTACCACACTCAGTTTGGGGTCAGGTGTGAGAGCTGTAACAGGTTCATCAGCGGCCGAGTGCTGGAGGTGAGAGCATTTGATCCTGGTGCGTTTACATCGATAAACCATATCATTATGACTGACTAGTTCCCATTGTTGTGGATATAATAGCATGAAGTGACTCTTCTATAATTTCTGGGACCTATTAATGAATAGCAAACACTTCAAATAATGTAAGTTGTGACACGTGCACAACCCGACTCAGAGTGAGATAACTCCCTGGTGAAATTAGGGTTTATGTGGAGGGGGTACTCCAACTCTTAATAGGTCATAGTCACTCTGAATAAGACTTTATTTTGTAATGTGTACCCGTTTTTTACTAATAAAGGTTTAAAAACTGAAATATAATAAATATAAAAGAGGCTTTCAAATGGTTTGTCCTTTTTGTTCCTATATGGCAACCAAATAATGCCTCTAAAGTCCTGCATGTGTGTGTAGAGCTCGCTGCAGCTGAAAACAGGGGAGAGGGTTGCACATGGCCTGCAGTTCAGAGCAGGTTGCTGTCAGGACAAAAAGATATCAGGGAAGATCCTAGTTCTTCAGCTTCAGATAACTTGAAGCTCTGGGTTGTGTTGATGCAGCTGCAGAAATCTAACAATCAAGACTCATCCATCTCTACTTCATTTATTTCTACTTGTTATAACATATCTCTGGTTTCCATTCCTTGTTTCTGTTTCTCATCTCTACTGTTCTCATTTGTGTAATCTATTATTGCTGATCTCAGTGACTAATTCCTTTCCTTTAATCTCTGCCTTTTTCCTGCTTATATTTGTTTGCAGGCTGGAGGGAAACATTACCACCCCAGCTGTGCCAGGTGTGCTCGATGTCACATGATGTTCCAAGAAGGAGAGGAAATGTACCTTACAGGTAAGAAAAACAAAAAGAAAAACAGACCAGAGCAACAGTAGAAAGTAGGAATGTAGGTCAGCTTTTTGCTAAAATGCAAAACAACCTGATAAAAAATATCCGTCGTCTTTCTTAAAGGCTAGTTTGCCTTGAATTACAACTAAATGATTTCCAAATGAACCTATTTATAGTGTTAGCTAATGTTTGAGGGAATACAAAGGTGCTTCCTCGTTTGCACAGTTAAATAGATTTGTAGAATTTATTGAATTAGTTGTAGAGATCCAGATGGCCGGTGTGTGATTCAATGAAAATGTGTGTGTGTGGCTGGCACGCAATGGAAAGAAAAGCTTGAAAGAAGGAAATGAATATCCACTGATAGAAGTTTATTGATTTATCATGTAAACCATGGAGGTGAATGGTAAAAACACACAGCCTCTGACACTCAGAGGATGGAGTGGATTCCCGTGCATCCTTCACCTCAGACCTTGGGTTCATTATTCTGCGCCGTTGCTGACAAAGTTACTCTGAATGAAGTGGAGGTTTAAATTGAATCGTCTTGAGCTTCTGCTATGTGAATTGAATAAAAGTGATTTACTTTAAGCTAGTTAACTGAATGGTATCAGCAGATTTGACACCTAAAATGTTCACGACTGTTTGTTTATTTGAATTTTGCAGAAGTGGTGAAACATTCATACATTATATCCACATTTACGTTTTTTTGCATCATGACTGGCAAATTTACAGCCATTTGCCTACTAAAAATACAGACATGCATCAAATTTACAAATGATAGGTAGCTTGAACAAGCAGCATGTCTCTAACAACCTGATACTGATGCAAATATTTGCCTATAAATGGACACAGTTTGTCAACTATAAGATAAGGGCACAGCAAGCCCAAACTCTGCTGCACGTTCAAGATAAACTTCTGTTAAACATGAATTCAAATACCTCCAAGTTAAATTAAAAAGTAAAGAAGGCGTTTTGTGCTTCCCAGATAACTCGTGTCGGGAGGAGCTGTGATTAAATGTGAAGCTGCTGTAGCGTAACATGCGGCTGATGCTCAGGTTGACACCTCCTGTCTCACCTCATTGACATTCTGCAGGTCTCCCACTCAGAACCGCCAGTAAAACTTAACATTTGCATTTTATACTTGAAGACTGTGTGTGTGTTTTAATCTGCACCTACAAAAATACACACCTTATACTGTTTATGTTCTGAAAAATGGCATTCTTTTTATTTATGGGTCTACTCTAATACGTGTGTGTGTGTGTGTTTGTGTGAGTGTGTGTGCGTGTGCGTGTGTGTGTGTGTGTGTGTGTGTGTGTGTGTGTGTGTGTGCTGAGGTACAGTGAACAGCCCCAAGGTTACATTCACTCCTTTTGATGACTTCAGACAAGTTAGAGGGCTGAACAATCACCCTCGTGGGACATATTTAATTAGGACACACACACATGTCCAAGGCAACTCTTGCACACCAACACACACTGATGCATGTCTGGAATAACAAATGGGAAGTGTGTATGTGCATGTACCAACTTGCTTCTTTTGATGAAGGTAATATACCGGTAGTTTTTCTCAGCATAAATTTTTATATTAAATAAAAAGACAAAATAATTTATTACTGATGTCACCGTTCTCAACTCTAGTTGTGTTTCCAGGTTTATTTACCTCATTTTTTACTGTTAAGTAAAGAAGCGTTAAAGAAACCAAACAAATGTTTTTACACTACCTCTTGGCAGCTTGTCTTAGAAAAAAAAAGAATAATGAATACAAGATCAGATCAGATCTTTTTGAACCAACTTTCTGAATGTTTAACTCACATTACTAATTATGTCAAGAATTTTCCCCCAAAATGTAAATATGGCTAAATTTAGGGCTATTGTCAGGTATTAATTAATAAACTAACAGATATATTTTGGTCACATTTTAATCCCCATCATAATACAAATGGTGTGAATATTTTTAGGTTACTTTTTCACCACACTGGGGAAATTAGTGTTATTTCTACATTTTTTTAAACATACATCCTAATAGTACTAGCAAAAATAAATATTTAGAATTAAATAGAAAATAGAAAGGTTTTTATAGTCTACTTTTAACATACAGCTGTCTGAATTTGCATTGCGTTTTATATTTTGTGACTTTATTAAAGTAATCATTGATGCTCCAGTAAATTTTATATTTATTCATAATCTTTTGAACCTGACAGGCTGCTGGTGGTGAACTGGCTGGTTTGTTTTAATGACTAATTTTGCATTAAGATAAAATAACTAAACAGCCTGTTTTTCTTAGCAGCACATTTACATGACAGAGAAATAAACAGAGGCACAAAGGTCATTCTGTTCATTCTCTACTTCAGGTTTTCTTAGAACAGTACATGTAGATTTCAAGGCTCCACATTCATTTGGCTGCAGAGTTCAGGAGCGTGGGCAGGATGGGGGTGCACTGAATCACAATACATGGTTTCAGTCTGCTGTATTGATTTTGTGTGAGTGTGTCTACACACTAGGTGTATCTGTGTGTGTGTGTGTGTGTGTGTGTGTGTGTGTGTGTGTGTGTGTGTGTGTGTGTGTGTGTGTGTGTGTGTGTGTGTGTGTGTGTGTGTGTGTGTGTGTGTGTGTGTGTGTGTGCAGGGCAGATCATCACCACTATCAGATCCACATGCATATCACATCCTGACATTAGGGGTTTATTGGGATGAATGAGTTCTAATAGCCTTTGTTCATTTCCTCTTTCCTCTCATTGGTCATCTTCTGCTTCATCTGTTCCTGCTTTTTTCATTTTTTTTCCTCATGTTTTCCTCCCGTTGATTTCTTAATTTAATAAAAAAAATTCAAAGATTTTTTTCCCTGGTTCTCATTCATTTCAGTTTGTTTTTTTTAGGTAGAAACGTTTTAACTAATACGTGTTAGGACACAAACTGTACATGGAGATATTGTTTGAAAAGTTTACACTTTCTTTTTTATTCTTTCTTGGTGTAGTTTCACAACATTGAAGCATCCATCATGTCTCAATAGAAATCTAAACATGTATCATTTAATGTAAAAACAACATTGTTTATTTGTGAATAGCAATACTTCACAGGCTGAACTGTTTTTAATAGTTTTTTCCCATGCTCTTGTTGACTCTGAGTTTCCATTACTAATGACAGATTATTGTTTTCTAAAGTAAAATTCCAAATGTTTACTTTTTGAGACCTATTTTGCATATATCAGTCAGTTTTTGCAAAGATTGGACAGATGTGGCCTGTGAGGTTTTTGCAACATATTTGACATAATTTGATAAACTCAGTGCAATGGAAACAGTTGTGTTCAGGGTAGACAGGATTCTATACAATGAGATTTATTCAAGTTATTTACCAGTGTGTCATTTGTAAGATCTGAGCATAAAGACGCACATGCATCACATCTTAAAGTTGTTGGTAATGCAGGATGTTAGGTGCAGGCTGCAGACCTTTATGTCTGAAGACTTCCTACAGGGTGTGAGTGTGTGATGTGCTGCTGAGGCCTGTTTTCTATTATTCATTTTTTAATGATAATTTCATGCTTTGATTTGTTGTCTTTGTCTGCACATTCATAGAAAAAACTGTCTATGAAAAAAAGAAAAAATTCCCATAAATGCGTTACATTTACGTATGTTTCATAGCATTCGAATGTGGAGTTTTGTTGCACTATAATATAACAAGGTCTTCTATGCAGAAAATCTGACAGAAAGTCAAGTTGAACAAGTAGGAATAATAACAGTGATCACACAAAAGGCCACATATTTAAATCCTTGACTAATGCTGCAGATTTCAGGATTTATTGCTTTCTTGTTAGTGAAGTTGGTGATGTTTGTTTCAAGGTCTGTAACAGCTTCTGGGTCCTGGTTCTCTCCTATAGATCCTCAGCTGTTAATGAACTGATTCCTTCTCTCTGAGATGGAGGACAAAGCCGATCACGCCTCATCAGTTCTTGCTGATTAGCTGGACTGGATGTGTTCACTGAGGTTGCACTTTGGTCAGGGCTTAAAAGATCAGCTGGGTTTCTCATGTTGATGGTAATATAATGTTTCTGATGCACATTTTCTAGAGATACATGATGATTCGGACAGGAAGTCACAAGACAAAATCAGTTGTTGGTAGTGTGAACTTACCTGTATGTAGCCATGACTGTATTTACAGGTGGATCAGCATACTACCATGCTCAAAAGATGCTCTAAACACCACCATATCTTTTGAAAATAGGCCAGACGGTAAAGAAAACAATCTATCCAATGATGTTGATTTATTTCTGTTTAAATGTCATGTAGAGCTAAAAATGACCTTTCTCAATGTTGGATCTGTCTAAGGAGACCAGAGGAGCTGCACCCTCGTTTCTCAGAGCAGACAAACTGCCTCCACAGCCACACAGCCTTCCTTCAGTGTGTTTGTTGATTGATGTTGATGCACTTGAGAGAGGCTGATCTGCTCTTCATGGGATCTCATAAAACTGTATGGCTGCAGCCCACACATAATAAACAAAGCAACTGAGATAAAATTGTGTGTGTATGTGTGTGTGTGCGCGCGCGTGCATGTGCAGGTTCAGAAGTTTGGCACCCCATGTGTAAAGAAGCAGCTCGGCTGGAGAGAAAGCTGAGGGTGAGTGCCCTTCCTCTCTGTTTTTCTCTTTTTAAAATGTGTCAAGCTTGGTTTATAATCCATCACTGAAGTTTTCTGCAACAAATAAAAATATATAAATAATTATAATTATAAAACTAGTTAAAGATGTAATAAGATGCGTGTTTATCTTTGTGTTTTCGTAATGGTTTGATGACTTTTGTTGTGTTTTTAGACTTCAGAAGAAGTAGTTTCACTTTCCTTTTACTCTGTGAATCAATTAGATTTTACTATTTTATCTGTGAGAGCTGCATTTGAGCTAACTTTATTATTTTTGGATCATAAATTTGACCCTCCAGCTGAGACGTACCTCTGAGACGGCGTCCATTTCTTCTCCAGTTTCTTCTCCTCTCCTCGGCTCCCCCCATCGGCTCATCTGTGTGAGTAACTGTCACTAAACATTATGCACTTTTAGCTTTCTCCATCATTAAATATAACAATTAATTTTAATGTATATGTGTGTGGGGCTGCATGGTGGCGCAGTTGGTTAGCACTGTTGCCTCGCAGCAAGGAGGTCATGGGTTCGCGTCCCAGCTCTGCGGCCTCTCTGCGTGGAGTTTGCATGTTCTCCCCGTGCGTGCGTGGGTTTCCTCCGGGTACTCCAGTTTCCTCCCACAGTCCAAAGACATGACTGTCGGGCTTATTGGGCTGGTAAATTGTCCTTAGGTGTGAGTGGGTGTGTGGTTGTTTGTCTCGTTCGTCTCTGTGTGGCCCTGCGATGGACTGGCGACCTGTCCAGGGTGTCCCCCGCCTCTCGCCCCTTGACCGCTGGAGATAGGCGCCAGCTGCCCCGCGACCCTCTGTGGAGGTTTAAGCGGCTACAGAAAATGGATGGATGGATGGATATGTGTGTGATTATGATGCAATGATAGGGGATAAGAATAATGTGGTATAAAACATCCTGAATATGTCTAAAACTACAAATGAACTTCTGTTAATTCTTGTATTTTTTTTGCGACCCAAAAGAGACAATATGCTGGAATTACTTAGCTGTTTTAGCCAGGATAGGTTCAGCCAGTGCCAGTTTCACACATGCACAATTTAATTTCAGTCTGGTCGCAGAAGGGCAAACATCTGCTCTGAATGCAGCTTTAAGGGGGACTGACTGTTGCATGAATGCTGGGCTGCTGGTGAGCACTGTGGGATGGGGTAGGAGCCCAAGAATAAGAACGACACATGCTTTCATGTCAGAGTCTTTAAAAGTCTCCAATAAACAAGAAAAAGTTGCTAAATTTGTCACCAGACGGATCTGAATGCTCACTAAACATAGTGACAAACTTCTGTTTCTTTGTTCCACCACCTGTGTGTCTCAGTGGGTCTAAAGCTCATTAAATGTCCTTTTGATCAAATCCTTTTTAATATTTTTCTTTTTAATTTTGTTCAAGAGTGGCATTTACTGGCCATCCGCTTTTCTATTTATGGCTCAGTCCTTATTCAGTGTCAATCTGTGTGTGTGTGTGTGTGTGTGTGTGTGTGTGTGTGTGTGTGTGTGTGTGTGTGTGTGTGTGTGTGTGTGTGTGTGTGTGTGTGTGTGTGTGTGTGTCCTCTTACAGTCTAAGGCTCATGACGTAGACTACAAGCAGCTGGCAGATCTGCCCAGGGTCAAAAACATATATGACATCCAGCAGCCAGACATCATCCCTTATCAGGCCGACCATACACACACCCAGCTCTCAGATGACTCTCTGGAGAGATTCAGCTGTGGACGGGTAAACACACACACACACACACACACACACACACACTCACAAACACAACAGTTGTTACTGAGTTATATTGTATTTAACAGAGAGCAAACTGACCATAAATCTAGTTTAGAATAACAAAATATTTTCCATTTTTGTCTTTTCCAGTCTTTGGGCTCCTTATCACCATACACTCATGTGAGTATGCTCCACCCAGCAGCAATCATCTCTTTTATCCTAAACATGTCAACTAGCAAGCTTTTCTCTGTAAGTGTAAATGTAGCAGGAATAGTTAGTTCTAATGAAATGTGTATTCAAAGAGCAGGTATAGACGTTCTTTTTGTTTCGTTTCTTGTCCACAAAAGTCTGTGCTGCTAGAATTCACTCAATATTGCCCTGAAATCTATTAGTTGTGGTTAAATAGAGGAGAAGGCCAGGATATTGATGGTGATAAAGGGCTTCTCCAATAAGGCAGTGAAGCAGATCAAGCAAGAAGCAGAGCAGGAAACTTGTGTCAGAGTTACCACGATGGAGCAGAAACACAGACTGGAAGCTGTTACAGCTTGAGATCACAGTTGGAGTGAGGACATCAGATTCTGGGCCAACAGCTGGGTTTTAATCTGAATGTGGTGGATCATGACTGGAAATGGACATTCCTGGTTGAGCTGACATTAATATAAATAGATATGTACTTTAATTTATTTAATTAATCCCTTGTATGAAATTACCAGAATAAAATGTAGATAATTTGCAAGCAGACTGCTTTACAGACACATAATAACAGGTTTGTTTGGGTGATTTTTGTACTATTTGT
This sequence comes from Callopanchax toddi, assembly GCA_006937965.1. Lineage (NCBI taxonomy): Eukaryota > Metazoa > Chordata > Actinopteri > Cyprinodontiformes > Nothobranchiidae > Callopanchax > Callopanchax toddi. The sequence continues at coordinate 2,022,888 of SSNR01000015.1, forward strand.
TAAACAGTTAAATAGCTGCTCCTGTAGCAATCAGTCCTGCACCTTGGGGGGGGGGGGGGGGGGGGG
>SSNR01000015.1:2022963-2036994 GCA_006937965.1 Callopanchax toddi
GGGGGGGGGGGGGGGGGGGGGGGGGGGGGGGGGGGGATCAGGCTCTGGATGTGAAGGTGCGTCTCTGTAAAACTCCCAAAGTGTATATGGGTGGTTGATATTGTTCGATTCAGTTTTGAAAGAATTTTCCCCTCTGCTTCCTGCTGAACTGTGTCCAGTTGTTCTCATGTGGAGCCAGCCTTCCTGATCCATTTATTAATTTGTTCATATCTGCAGTGCTGGCTCCCTCCCCGCAGCACACTACACCAAAGAACAGAGCGCTGGTCTCCACAGGAGCCCAAAGAGGCCTGCAGAAGTTGAAGGATCTCAGTCGTCATAAGAAATATAAACAGCTCATCATGAAAATGTGCAGCCTTGCTAAAAGTGGTGAAAACTTAAGGGAATTAAAAGTAGCAACCCTAACCCTAACACCTCTCTGGTTAAAAGCTCAACTGACCCCTGCTTTCACTGACACCTGTACACATGTAACCTATCAGGACATACTAAAAAGTGTCCCATAGTCCAAACCCAAAAGAAAGTCGGCCATTTTGGGTAAAACCCCTACAAACAATTAGACTATATCATATTTGGAACAACAGCAGGCCTTTATATAATCTGTATTGTGTAACATATTGGGGACTTTTTGGAATTTTGCGGGCTGTCTTTATCCTATTAGCTCTCGTTCCTTGATCACCACACAAGTCAACACACCGTCAAGGTGCGAGGATCATATTTTTGATCTTCTCTGATTCCTCTCAGGATCTCTTGGACGGTGTTGAGCTGAGAACAAGGTATTCCTCCAGCTCCGCCTTCACAGACTCTCCTGCACACAGTCACCACGGAGGATCCCCGCTGCATTATTATCTCCCCGGTAAGGAGCCCACTCAGGCAAAACACAATGTAATATGAGGTCGTTAACTGGAAACACACACACACAGATTGAGTGAAGCATCGTGACATCCATCAGGTCCAGATTCGAGGTTCTGATCATCGGTCAGACTGTCTTTCATCACCCTGTGTGTCTTTCTGTTTGGGTCATGTTTTGTTTTCTTTCACTGGGCTTATGGGCTGACCTCAGGCACTGAGAGTGGCAGGAGTTCACCTTATTACAGTCAGCCAGAGCCCAGGTGTACCACACCCACCACCTCCACCTTCCAGGTCCCCAAGCATTTCCATGTGCCAGGTAGGCTGTTAAACCTAATCCTGACCCCTGACCTGTTTACTAACCCAGATGACCACATACCGGTCCAAATTACAGTTGGATGAAATTTGGTTGAACTTTACATTGGATTCCTCCTCATCATCCCCTCTGCCTGCATCAGTCCATCTCTCAGTTTTTGGTTAGGACTCATTTTGTCCTTTTGCAGCTCCATTATCACATGTCCTTAATGCTTTATGATTTGATCCAAAATACCTCACAAAACCACTGCATTCAATTTTCTACCAAACGAGATCCCTGATTTTTCACCTTCCTCTCTCTCCTTCCTGTGATCTCTCCCTTTTTTCTACCCTTAAACTGCTCTCTTCTCCCCTCTTTATCTCTACCCCATCTGCTTCATGCTTTTTGTTTGAAGCCTGTGCAGCTGAATAAATCAGCCTTCCTGCACGTTCGTCGGGTTGTCAGGATGCACGGCACCGCCTCCGTGATACCCAGTTTATTACTTGTGCAGTTATGGTTCAGAAAGCAGTTAATTTATTCAGCTAATTTGGTGGGACTGAGTGAACGTGAAGATCCAGGTTCCTTTTCTCCTCCTCTCCACTGATAATTGATTTTTCTGCACGCCATTAAAACCAGCTTTGTTTCTGTTCTCAGCTTCTGAGGAAACCAACATTTACAGGAAACCCCCCATCTATAAGAGGCAAGGTCGGTCAATTTCTTGTAATGTCGTGCTGTTTTATAGCCTTTGTTAGGTTTTCCACCTGCCAAACAGTTGATTCGTGAATTTATTGTAGCACATTTAAAAGCAGAGCTTAATATGTAAATCTTTCTTGCCATCTGAAGCCTTGTGCTTCTGGTGTTCAGGCTGCTACAAATTCCCTGAAAAGGCGAGTAATCAGAAAAATCCCTTTCTTCTAAAACCCTGCACAAAATTGACTCTGCAGCAGATTCATACAGCTTAATGTGCAGCAGTAGATTGCCACTGGATCATCTAAAAACTGAAGCAGTTTTTGAAACACATCAAATTCTGTCCTTTTTGTTTGATTTCTTTGAACTAAATGTACAAGTAGCCACTGAAAAAGGGTTTCAAACAGGATTTTGTGCTGTTTCTACTTCATCAGTCAAATTGACTCTGAGGAACTTTGCAAAAAAATGTATTTGGAAAAAATTTCAACCATAAGAATTTAAATGTGTAAAGTTTCAGAATCGGTAGATGAAGGCACTTTGTGTTGAGGTTTGTGGATTTGGATACATTCCTAATGATGACAGAGGTTTTTATCAAACATCACATTTTCATTTCTCAGCGATGACTTGGCTCAACTCACCTAAAAATAAACAAGGACAAGAGGAGGCTGCAAAGTTTTGACAGTTGCTACTTTGAAATTTAGATTACAGATTGGGCTGAATCTATAAGGACTGAATCAAAACGGCAAGCAGCAGTGCCAAACACCGAGTGTGTAGGTGATTCATCAGTGAGCAGACATCAGGTTGTGCAGAGTTACAGTTCCTCAGAAAGACCTTTGCATGATTTACGCTGCGCCGCAAAATGCTGACAAACCTTTCTCCTCAGTCTGAGCCGGCAATCTGTGATCTGAGCTGTGTGAATGAATTTAAATTTAGAGCATGAATCATGTAACCGAGCAGCGGCAAAAATACCACAATCAGCTAAATAATGCTGCATATTAGGACCATAATGTTTGTGATTATCCAAGCTGGCTGCAGCTTTAAAACTTGGAGAGTAGGTGTATAAGGTGATGCATGTAATGACTGTTTTGTCATATTTTTATTGAGTGAGGCCAATTGATTCAGATGAATTTGTATATCACCGATCATCTAAAGAACAATAAGTGACATTGAGATATTTACAGCTTTAAAGAGATTTTCAGACAATTTGAAGCATGTTCTGTGTAAACCTTATACACAATGTGTTGTAGGTAGCTTATGTGTAGCTTCTTTTTGGAGAAGTAGCATTAGTGCTTATGAACTAACAGCTACAAGATCCAAAATTGGAGAAATTAACTTTACAAAAATTCTGCTGGACTTGATCGGTGACACAGTTTGGTCTTGGCTGTTCTCAGACTAGCTGTTAGCTCATCAGTCCCTCTATTTCTCCAAACACAGGATGTTCAGGAAGCTAACTGGTATGATAGGATTATAACTTTTACACACCTTCACTTTCACTTATAAATATATAAATTTATAAAAATAATAAAAACCAAATCTTCCTTCAACGCAAAGTGATTGCAAGCCCCTTATATGAAAAGCTTCATCTAATATCCTGTTTGTTGATGGTTTAAAATAAAATCATGACTTTACTATATAGGCTGAAACACAGAATGTGACACTTGTCTGGTATTGTTGCTCAGATTTAATCTCAGAGGTTAAATAAAAACACGTATCCAATAAATGTGCATTCTCTGGTTGTCTTTCCCTCAGACATATCTGCCTCTCCAACAGCCAATAGGACTAAAATCAATGAGAACCTGGTCAGTTCCAGCCGCCTCTCCACCTCTAACTGTAACAACCTTTATCACACCGACTCCAACTACTTCCCCTATAGTGGCTCTCCAAAAGGTAGTTCTTTGGTTGAACAATCTTTTCCTATTTAAGAGATGATGTTGTTTTTTTAACCCAATATATGTTTCACATTTTCATAATAAATGAATGCAAAAAAAATTGCTTAGTTCTTAACTTTTTCTTTCATTTCACTTGTTCTCCCTCTTTTCCTCGTTCCGTCTAGTCTCCAGGGTGAGGAGGTTTTCATCTGGAGGAGAGGAGGATGGATGGAATCATAACATAAACAGGGTAAGAAAGGAAGATGTTTCTCCTGCTTCTCCTTTTTATAATTTAACAGAGTGTTAATATTTAATGAGACAGCTAATTAAATGCTTTCTTCCAACCTCACCCACTGGACATGACTCTGGTTTCCTTCAACAATCGCTGTATTTTCTTCCCATTCTGCCTCATTCCATCATCATTTAACCATCAAATTATATATCCAGTTTAATCATATTGAGCACCTTGTCTTCTCTGCATGAAGGGAATTAGCAGGATGATCCTGAAGGAGGAGATGAAGGCTCGATCAGGTTGTTACGACAACGACCACTGGAGGAGCACGCGCAGCTCTCAGTGCAACAGCAAGGAGACGTTAAACAGTCTGGAATACAGCTCCCTCAATGGCTGTAAGTCTGAGTTTGATTTGATCACTCTTTGAATATGCCAGTGAGAATCTATCAAGGCTGCATTTTTATTCTTCCACCTAACAAAGAATCCAGGAACTGCAACTCAGCTCAGTCATCCATCTGTGGCATGAATGAGGCACCAGCTGCACCAGTTTTAATGAAAAGAAAACGGCGTTTTACTGTTTTGACTTCCTAGTCGGAAACACAAGCTGCATCATTTATCTTTATGGAAAACTTGAAACTGTTCTCCTTCTTGTCCTGTTTTTTTATTTAGATTTGCTTATTAAGTTTGTCATTGCATCCTCAGTTCAAAATCTAAATACATATTTACAATTGATTATCTTTTAACATGAATCAAATTGAAAATGGCATCCACAGTCAAATGACCTCACTAAATGCAAAAGTGGCTGTAACTCAGATGTTTATAGATATTGAGCTACAATACTGCAGGAACAGCACATACTAACAGACTGCATGAGCTTTTGTGCATAAAGTTGTTTTCAAAATGTGACCATATTGGTTATAACTATATATATTTTCAATACATCATCTTAGATTAAAAGTCTGGTATGAGACACTACACAAAATGCATTCCTGTTACTCCTAATACTAAACCTTTAATTAAACATCAACAACCAAAAAGTTTCTCACTTTATTATCTAGTCAAACATAAAAAGAAAAATACAAGTAAAACAAGTAAGCAAGTAAAACTAATCAGACTGAAACAGCAGTTTATCAGTTTGTGTCACTGATGAGCAAAATTCTGACCTGCTCTGCAAAAACATTCATAACAGCCCATATTGACCACCAAACACTGAGGATGGTGAGTTGCTCATTGTAATCCACAGTGATCACTAAAACAGTGTGGCTGCACATTGACTAGACTAATGAATGTGCAGACTTCTTACAGTTCTGACAGGAAGCTGGGTAAAGGGAGGGAACGATCCAGTCTTATTTACCTACTGAATAATTTGCAGTATCATGGCAGGTTATGTCTGTGGAAAACTCCTCCTACTGATGTATCAGGTCAGTTTCCCACCTCTGCATTAACTCCCCCATTGATCCCATTCCTCCTCATCGCCTTCAGCAGCAGTGAGGGGAGACAAAGATGGAGAGACTCATACTGAAAGAGAGGGAGAGAGTGGGTGGGGGTCAGATGTGAAAAAACCCACAAAGGGTTTTTAACAGAGAAAAGCTGAGGGAGCAAACCCAATAGGGAGTGAATTAGATGTAACAGAGAGAGAGAGAGGAGGATAGAAGCTAAAGCAATTTGGAGCTGCTGAGAGAAGATGTATGACATGAAGCCTAGAGGTAAATGAGGGTCAGAGAGCAGCGGAGAGAGGAACAAATCAACTGAAGGAGAGTCACAAAGAGAGTGAAGGGCTGATGTTATTATAGACGGGTGAGAACTTGTCTCATACTAAAGAAATCTCTCCTGTTTTAATTTAAACTAAAAGGCCTTGATTAGTGGGATAACATTCAAATCAGGTGCTGTGTTTTATGTGTCATGAATGTTAGCATATATTCATACAGTAAAATGAGATCTTAAAATCTAAATACCTGTCTTATTCATAGATTGCATTGCAGCCTAAAACATGTTGAGGAAAAATGATGATTCACGAGCGGCACAAACAGAAGCTGTAGCTGCGTTGGTGGTGCAGATATGATGCTTCAGATTTCATGAGATGTGTAGGACTTGATGGTGAATATGCCTGAACGATGATGCTGTGAGGGAAAAATCATCATGATTTATAGATGTCCCACAGCAGCTGGATGGAAAACCATATGAAACATTTATTAATGCTTTTTATGTTTACAAAGTTGCACAAATCTGCTATAATAGAACATTTGTAAAAATGTGTTGTTTTTTCGAAGTTTTGTGTTTTTAAGAACAAGTGTTTGTGTTTAGCTTTTAACAGTGTATCGTGTTAGGAAGCTAATCCAACGTTTAGGTCAATATCTGTAAAATTAACAGCATTTAATCCATTTAAAAATGTTCTAAGGTCAGTTCCCTGGTGGTCTTCTTGAATTGGACTGACTCCAGTAGTTAACTAGATGTACAGTTCATATTCAGCGTACTTCCTGAAAGTTTCATTAAAATCCATCCAGTGCTTTGCTAAAGAGCACACACCATCACCTGCTCTTCTGACTTGTTTTTGTCTTTATTTGTGTTTACTGTAACTAGTCTTCTAAATAATTCACTCAGCAGCACATCTGGGTTATTTAAAGATGAAAACAGTAAAGCTCATTATTTTTTAGAAGCATGATTCAGATGTCAAACTTAATGTGTACCTGGTTTCCTATAACTTATGAAAGCTTGACATTAGATTTAATTTAACAAAACTGTGAGTAATAAATTAATCTGGTGTGTTTTTAACAAGTATTTCTCTGTAGTTTCTTTTCAAGCAAACGTTTCTAGGATCAATTATACAGGATATATGTTTTTATGTCTCTGCCCTCAGGTACCAGGTCAATCTGCAGCTCAGACAACGGTGAGTGTTTCATCAAAGTGTTTTTATTTTATTGTTCATCCCGAGGCAGCGGTGATATAATGTCTGCTTCCCCCTCATCTCCATCCTGCTGGTTTTCCTGGTGAAGAAGCAAAGCCTTAAAGGAGATTGTTATCAGCTCACACTGACACACACAAACTCTTTCTTGTGTGGTACAGGTGGGAGGATGAACAGCACTGCAGCTTTCTTTATAAAAGCAGCACTGATCCAAAAATTCACTGACTTGAGTCCCACAGCCATCTGTTTCATAACCTGCCTAAACACAGAACTCTATACTGTTTGTGATTGTAGAAATAAACTTATCCTCAGGTTCCTTTAACTGTATGTGAATTTCATCATTGAAATGTTTTAAATTCTTTTTATTGATTTTTGAATGTTTTCACCCCCTAAATTCCCACAGATTTGTTTTGAAAACTACATTCTGGTTCTTAATGACTAAATGTTGAGCAAACGGTACAAAAGTCTGAATTATTAGCAGCAGTAAACACTGATGAATGAGATGCTTATGCAAGGAGTTTATGGGGGGTTTTGTGCATCAATGCTCACATCAATGAAAAACCTATATTTCCTACAACTGTGACAAATCAATGGAACTATATCTCATTTCTTGTTTAAAGAGATAGATGACAAACTCATTTCTACACAGCAGCCAGTTTTCTGCTGCATCATGCATTCGCTCTGGCTCTTTGACATGGCTTTGTAATTCAATTCCTTTAAACATGAAAGTGAACAAGAGAGAGAGAGGCTGAAGGAGAAGAGAAGATGGATAGAGAGGAAGAGTGGTGGGAAGAGCAAACAACAGAGGAGGAGTCAATGATGAAGTCTTGAAAAAGGGAAAACATAATGAAAAAAACACAAGAAGCAAACAGAATGAAGCTCTGCTGTCCTCTGCTGCTGCTCCTGCTGCAGTGCACACGTATCAATACGTCCTGCAGGATCCTCAGACAACAGTGATACAGGAAGTGTTTAGAAATATCATAAATATGATGGAGGATCAGGAATAATCTAAACTTTCATGGACGCAGCTTGTGAATGTCGTGAGGTGTTTTTGAAAATCCATTTTCACATGGAGTCCTGCAAGAAATTTTTACGTAATAATCAGAGCTTTTGAGATAAAGAATTTGTTAGTTTCTGACAATAATGCTGCTTTGTTCAAGTGAAACCATGAAATGTTTCATCAGTGTGATATTCTTCGTTTCGGCAGACAAAGAAGGATTGAAAGTTTGTGTTTACTTTCCGCTAATATTTTAGCAACATGTCAGAAAGTCTCTGCTGGTGTGTGTGTGTGTGTGTGTGTGTGTGTGTGTGTGTGTGTGTGTGTGTGTGTGTGTGTGTGTGTGTGTGTGTGTGTGTGTGTGTGTGTGTGTGTTTGTGTGCGTGTGTGTGTGATTCTCAGCATATAAAGTCTGCACATAAAATAACTGTTTTCTAAAATAAACAGAGAGCTGGTAAGTTTGACCAACTTCATAGTGAATATGAAAATATCTGATGTGGCACCGTAATAACCCAGAAAATAACATTTCAGCAAAATAAGGTCTTTTTAGAATCTGATTATTGATATATAGATGTTTGTAATCAAATTTTCATCTTAAAACTGAGAAATGTAATAAAAACAAAAGCACCAAAAACTAAAAGTTAAGCTCATCATGTGTTTGTTTCTGTTTTGTTGTTTCTTTTAGACTCATACATTGCCAAATCTGCTTCGTTGCCAGGATACGGCAAAAATGGATTGAACAGAGTAAGCAATTGTGATTTTTGGTGTGTGTGTGTGTGTGTGTGCGTGCATGCGTGCGTGCGTGCATGCGTGTGTGCGTGTGTGTGTGTGTGTGTGTTACTGTTTCTGTTGCTTATTTCCCTTTTGGAGGCAAAAGCAAGTCTCTGCTCTTGTTAGATTTCAGGATATTTGAAGTTGATCTGTGGGTCTATATCAGGATTATAATGAGTTATACTGTTTGTATAATCATTTGACATTCTTTGAATTGGTTATAGAAATGTTATAGAAGAAACAACTTCTCGGTTTTTATAATTTAGGTTACATTTTTTCAAAAAAATTAAGATCCAACCAAACACACAAGGAACAAAACAAACTAAACTAAACTGATTACTGCACTTGATGTATTTATGGTAACTGTTATGGAAATAATTAACTTAAAAAGATGGATGCACTTTATGTAATTAATTATTAAAATATACAAATTTTTACAAAGAAATGTTAGATTTTATTAAAATACATTACAACTTTAATACTCGAGCTATTGTTTGAGTCTTGAGTAAGGACAAGTAATACATTTAGAGAATGTTAGTGCTTTACGTTACTTAAAACCTTTATCAAAGGGTTTCCTTTAATATTTTTGAAAAATCTACAGTCAGTTTGATCAACATAGCCTAAATGTCTTATGCTAAACTCTATATTTCATTTTTACAGGTCATTATTAGTAATCATTGTGTGCATAGCTTCAATATCTAAACACTATTCCTTAAACATGTTTGAAATAAAAGTCCTTGTTTTTTGACAGTATAATCTGAGAATGATAAGTCCAAAATGCCTGCTACAAGATTTTTTTAAATGAAAATAAACTGGGACAAAACATTTAAATTTGATTCAGCTCTTATTCAGCCCCCCGCCCCCTCCTCATGATTTAATACAAATCTAATCATTTGCATATTTATACACAGATTTGGAAAACATCACAATTCCACACAGAAACTATATTTATTCTTTTCAAGAACAAAAACTGTAAAATGAAAACAAAATTGGAGTAAGAATGATTTGGCTGCTCTTAAAGTCCAGTATTTACTGCTGGACCTGAAAGTCTTCTGTGTCAGTTTTCATCCTTTTGGCCAAACCGTGTTATTATAGAATCAGTGTGTTACTGTGGTGAACTAAATTAGACTCAGTCAGCTGAGTTATAAGGACCATATTTAATTTGTCACTTTTATGTTTTCTAAACCCCTCTTGTTGCGTTCTGGCAGCCTGGGAGTGCGAGTACGGATTATTACCAGTATGACAGCAGTAACGCAGTGAACTGGCAGATCAGAGGTAAGCCTGTTGTTGTTCAGCTTCAGTCCTCTTATCCTCACTCTTAATTTAACTCTTCCCTGGATGCATGTTGTTTTTCCCACTGTTTCTAATAAGGAAACTGTAACAATGTGACCAAATGTTCTTTTCTTCTTCTTTTCTTTTCTTTCAGAATACAAGGTGAGACCCTATACAACCACAGAGCTGAGCCATGAGAGAATAATCAATCTGTTATAGACACGTGTTTTTGAAAGCCCACATAGTGCTTTTTGATGCAAATTAATTATGAGAAGGGAGCAGTTAATACTTATATTAAATCACACATCTTTATTGCAGGGGCACCTCCAGAAAGTTTAGGGCCAGATGGAATCTTGGGGTGGGCAAACCAAAAGTCATAATATGAATATTTAATGCTGTTGTTGTATATTGATTATTTGAAAAATACTGAGAGCAAATCATCTCTGGATGAGACATATGCATGAATAAATAAAGAAACAAATGCTTTAACCCCTCAGTATTTAAGTATATTATTCACCTAAAGTATACTGTCTGGCCGAGGGGCCCAGGAAACTTAGTGGTGGCCACTGGCCCATGGTTCCCTTCTCTCTTGGTAGTGCCACTGCCTTATTGATCACAATAAACAGGTGTCTGTAACCCGTATTTTGTCTTTCCTAGATTTACCCCTATGAAGCCCTCATGGTGTCAGTTAGAGGACACCAGCGTCTTCCTGGTGACGTGGACAGAGCCAGACTAGAGGTAACTTACACCAGAATATTTACTTTGGAACTTCTTAGGCTCAGTATATTATTATGTTATATTGTCATAAGACTTTTAACACTCTTCACAGCAACCTAAACTAAAGACTAATTGCATTTTAAAACATTTTCCACATAATGTTTGATATGACCTCTCCTCTCACAGCGTCACCTCTCACCAGAGGAGTTTTACAGAGTCTTTGGCATGTCCATGTCCACTTTTGACCGTCTCGCTCAGTGGAAGAAAAATGAACTGAAGAAACGAGTTCGACTCTTCTAAGGAAAAAGAAACAGATCCATCCAACATCAGCAGTGTGCTCTGAAAGCCACTTCTTTAAAGGCTTTCTGACCCTGAGAGTGACTGAACTCTGAAGTGTCAGAGGGGAAACGTTCAGCTCTTGACGTTCTGCTCTGTGTTTTGTTATTTTAGAGCAAAACATGTAAAAGCAGCCAACTGGGCTAAAGAGGGAGGAAACTAGATGAGAGGAGGAAGACTAGAAGGAAAGCAGATGTTCACAATGTTAATGGTTACTGAGTGTTTCTGCCTCTCACACCAACAGATGGCAGTGATGATCTGAAGGTAGTTATACCAAACTGATGGTCTGTTACACTGAAATATTCATATGTAAAATTAAGGATTTGGTTTGTTAACAAAATAAGCCACATTCACTCAGAAACTGCCCTCATAATGTTGAAAATTACCAAGTTATAAGAAGAGTGTTAAGTTTGCTTAATAAATTCTTCATGTTTTTTAAGCAAAGACTAAAAACCAAAAGTTCTCCTAACATTTTTTGTCAAACTTTCAGCCTAACTAAAGCCATATCAGTGTTAAAACCTTTGTTTTTTTCTATAATATCAGCAGATTCTGTGGTTTGAAACATGAGGTGATGTAAGTGTAATCTGTGTGGATCTGAGTGCAGCAAATGTTACATGTTGAGTTTAGGAACTCAAACTTAAAGTTTACTGAAGAGAACAGAATTCATATTTACAGCCAGGAAACCAATGAACCAGACGGAATCTATTTGTTGAATGTGTGTGTGTGTGTGTGCGTGCGTGTGTGTGTGTGTTTGCAGATTGAAACATGAAACATGTAATCACTTTTGCAATATTATATGTATGAAACTAAAAACTGTCATTCACTGCAGCTCCTAAATAAAAGGTCACATGATTTATATTATTATTATTTTCCTTGACTTTTGTTGAATAAGATGATGAAATGTTTCTTTTGTGTCTGAATTTTTGGTGTTGAGGTCACTGGTGACAGCAGCCTCTCAAAGAAGTCAGGAATTTGTCAGAAGTGTATCATATCTGATATAATGTTTTTATCACAAATATTCAGTGATTTTAGATTATTAAAGGTTTTTTCTATTAGGTTAAATGAATTGGGTAATAGCTGATCACCAAATCTACAAAATATTCAACTTTTTTAAAAATGTATTTCCTAACACACTGATGTTGATTCTTAGTCATCTGCATTGCAAGTCCCAGAGGTTTACTGAGAACGTGAATGGTTCATTAGCTTTTTCCTTCTTGTCTGAGGAATTTTCTCAGCTCACATTGAATGAACAACATTTCAAGCAGTAACATCCCTATAATAAACAACTATAGTAGTATAGAATAATATATATTTATTTGAAGGCAAACATTTTGGCATCAGATCAGATTTTAATTCATGTTTTGTAAACCCAAAGTGAGAAATGAATTGGTAATTATTATTCACACAAACAAGCACAAAGTGGTCCAGTTTGGTCTTTTATTATTGCATTATTGTTTGTATTAATAATGCATGTCGTTGCATAGGAAGTAAGCTTTTTAACTAAACTATACCAACTGCAGATGTTTATGGCTTATAGCTTTTTGTTCATAAATAATTTATTTTGCAAGAAATGTTTCACTTTTAATTGCTGGGAGGATCATTTCTAAGTTCATTCTAAGTCTTTGGTTGTTACATAACCCTAGTGGGTTCATTACCTTGTTTGTTTTCAGGGATTACATTTCCTTAAATAGGACTGTTGTGGAATAACAGACTTGTATTCCGAATAGTTCGGCACTAGGACCCAGCGGAGCCCTGATGGAGACCGAGCAGCCTCTAACTGTAAACCACAGCGGTCAATCTGACTCACTCGGCCGCACAGAGCGCCGCTGTTCCTGCGGAGAACACGTCTTACATGTTTGTAATTATTTAAAACAAGATGAAGAAGGAAGTATAACTGGAAAGAAGTTTGGAAACACTAAAGTTATCAGGTGACATGGACTCCAAACGCCGGAGTGGTGAGTAAAAGTCTCTCTTTGTCATTTTTTACTAGTGGAAACAACTTCAAGGAGCTAAAAGAAAAGCCATGCAAACGTAAAGGAAGTGATATGAGCTCAAACTGCCCTAAAAATGATATACATGAAGTGTGAGTGGAAATAAAAGAGATAATTAGAGATTTATGATTGTTAAATTTAGGATACATGAATGTGAATTGACAAACAATGGGGCTGATTCAAATTCATAGATCTGAGAGCTCCACGCGCGCAACTCCGTCGTTAAAGAGTGATGTCATGCAGCCACGCGCCGGTTAGCTCTGTGTGTGTGCGTGCGCGCGCGGACGGAGGAGGTATATCCTCAGGTAGAGTGATGCAACGGGATGCCAACAGAGGAGTGTCGTGTTGGAAGCTGCGCTGCTGGAGGATGAGCTGCTGAATGGCCGCTCTGTTTAAAACGCTCCAGGCTGCAAGTCCAGGAGATTAAAGAAGTGAAAACCTGACAGCTGAAGTCAATTAAAGACAAGTCCTTCAGGAAAATAGGTGCAGGAAAAGTGTTGAATCTGAAATGAAGTCACATTTCATAAAGCATCCTAAGAAAGCAGAAGTTTTAACACTTTAAAACTCATAAGCTGGTGAAAAACAAAATGAATTCAAATTAATTATCTCATAGCTATATTTATATAATGATTTTTAAATATTTTTACAATGTGTTTGAATAAAAAACAAGTTGAGTAGAACTTCTTGTTGTATATCTGGTGAAAACCAAGTTCTTGACTTGGATTTAAACTCCTGTGCTTCAGCATCTTGGTCAAAGCCATGCTTCTCTGTTCAGACTCCTCACCATTTATTATCATCGGAAAGTGATAAGATACTGAAAGAATGTATAAAAAAGGGAGATTCCTCCACTGTTTTCCACAGCTGTTTCTTTTAACAGCCTGGTTGTGGACTTTTTAAAGTGTCTGACTGCATGTTAACCCCAAGGCGAGCAGTCACACCATGTACTGTTGTCATGAAATTATGAATTATGGGATGCTGAAGCTCTGAAACAGACCTTTGTTTGTTGAGGGAGCTGCTGGGGCCGCCAAGCCTCGAACTCTGACCTTCCTCTGAAGAGGATGGGTGTCTGGAGAAGAGAGTTGATGAGGGAAGGGAGTTAAAAGGAAGGATCTCTAAGGGG
>SSNR01000015.1:2037127-2076250 GCA_006937965.1 Callopanchax toddi
GGGGGGGGGGGGGGGGGGGGGGGGGGGGGGTGAGTTTTGGATTTGTGATGATTGGTTGGTTAGTAATAGATGGTAACAAAAGTGTAAGGTAAGCAGGACAGCCAACATGGTGAGATAGACATCAGCAGCTGTTTTGTTCGGAGCCATAACCAAACACTCTAAATCAGTTGAAATGATAGTCGCGTGGTCCAGGTCTCATGACTGGCCTCCGTCAGGAAGTCCGTCTGGAAACACACACTGATACGTTCTTGTTACATCTCTTGTGAATGTTTGTTTTGGTTAGTAAAAGGCAGATGAAGTGTGTGTGCACCCCTTCTTAAACGAACAGTCAGTGAAAACGGGGATGTGAAGAGGAAGTGTGTGGCGTGTGTGTGTGTGGGTGTGTGTGTCTGTGGAATGGGGGGTAACAAAGATCCCTCTGTGAGTGAGACCAGCCACAAGCCTCCAGAACAGCTGATTCTCAGCCTCTGAAATGCGAAGTCCCTCGAGAGAAATGGCCTTGACTGCATGGAGTCAGACTCGGAGAAACAAAAAACTACAGAAGGCTCCTCTATATCGACCCGTTAGACAGAAAGACAGAAGTAGAGTTTGAAGAAAAACTGCAGGATGAAGTGAAATGAAAAAGAGGAAAGTGAGAGGAAAACAAAATAGAGGCGAGGAGTGGAATGATAGAGACGATCAGGAAGGAGTGGAGAAACTTATCTGTCGACAACTCAGACAGGATACAACAGCTGTATACACACACACACACACTTACACACACACACAGCTGCTGGAGATATATCCTGTAACCCTGAATGCCCATGAATCGAGACGAGGCAGCTGTGTTGTACCACACCCCTCTTCCACTGTGTGTTAGTTCCTGTTTTGTTTTTTGCTGGTGTTTCTGACTTTGACAATGTGATTGTTTGCTCTGGTCCTGCGGAGCTTTGTGGTGATCTAATTTTGGCTCTTGTGGAGACAATAGAGTATTGTTGGAGTCTGGGAGGTTTGTGAGAGAGTGAGGACTTTTCTCTCACTCTGTGTCTCTGATTTGTGGGAAAGAAAATGAGACAGTGTTGATCTCAGACCAACTTAACTTTTTTAGTAGTTCTCTCAAAGAACTACAGAATATTACAGTTTCTTATTTTCACAGCAGTTATTTTCCATACAGAATTTTGTGAAACAATAGCCATGAATTTCAAATGTTGTATTTTGTTGCAGGAGAAATTTTAGCTTTAGCTAACATGGCTTTTAGCTCTTAGAATTTAATTAGCTTGTTAGAGCTGCAGTGTTTTAAAAAAACAGGAAAGGCAAGGTAATGACTGAATTTACATTTTAATGAATATTTCTTAAACTTCATTTTGTTAAGCTGCTACAAAACAGAATCTAAGTGAAAGGTGATATGTGGAGCATTTTAGCAAGAGAGCAATTTTTTTAATCCAACGTACCACAGCCCCTCCCAAAACATCCACCCACCCTACAACATTTAAAAAACCTTGCAGAAAATAATGGCCTCAAACACCCTAAAATCCAGGGCGGATTATGCTGGGAAGTGCAAACTAAAGGTTTTATAATGAGCCTTGATAACCACACACATAAACACACATCAGAGAAATGCATGCAAGAGTCTTTTTTTTTTTTTTTTCAAACAGATTTATCAAAATTCCTCCAAACAAGAATTACTGCAACAAAAAGTGTTTAGAAGCTGTCTTACTCAGCAAAAATGATCCCACTAAGCACTGGCTAGACATGTTGAAAACAAAAGGTTAAGAGCATATCATCATCATTATCATCATCATCATCATCATCAGGCAATAAAACTTTCCACTAAACCACAAAGTGACATCAAACATTTAAATTTAGAAACTTTAGTTTCAAATGAACTCTTCACATTTTAATGGAAAAAACAATCTAATATAAAAAAGACAGTTTTCCTTACAAGATCTGTATTTACTCCCCTTAAATCATAGTAAACAAGTAACTTTTCCTTAAATCTACACACTGCCTGTCCTTCTAACCATTTGTAGCTTGCTATAGATCTGCAAGCGATTGCAGCTATAACTATAAATTTTCTTCTTCCTCTGGTTCTTTTTCCTCCAGAGAAGGAAGCATCCTGACCTCTCCAC
The DNA here is from genome assembly GCA_006937965.1 of Callopanchax toddi. Classification (NCBI taxonomy): domain Eukaryota; kingdom Metazoa; phylum Chordata; class Actinopteri; order Cyprinodontiformes; family Nothobranchiidae; genus Callopanchax; species Callopanchax toddi. The sequence continues at coordinate 2,039,236 of SSNR01000015.1, forward strand.
CTACCTTCTTTGCTCTTCATCTCTTTTCCCTCCTCCTCTCTTTGTCGTCTCTGAACAGGCAGGATGTGTGAGTGTTTGTCAGGGCATTTGGAACAATGTCAAGGGCAACAAAACACACAAACAGATGCACACACTTACACAGACTCACACAGGATGTTGGAGGTAAATGTGAAAACTATTCAAAGAAAGTAAAAAGTGTATTCAATGTCAGTTTGTTATAAGTGAGGCTGTTTTAAATCTAATGCTTGTCAGCTGTTGCAACAGGCGTTGAGCTCCAAGCTTCGTTTTCCATTCACAGCCAGTTGGGTTTTACTTGTATGCTATGCATGTGTTAAACTTGATGCAGTTTGTGTAACTTCATAAACATGTCAGCTATATGTCAACAGACTGCTGCAGTGATGGTTTTTAAATCATAAGCCAGAGGCAACTTATCTAAAAAGCGTTTTTGTGGAAAACCAAACTGATACAAATCTATTTTGTTATGGTTTTTCAGTGGTGATGGAGCGACTTTTGAACGAGCTCAGCTCTCTGCTTAAGATGTTGGACCATGAGACGGTCAGTTCTGACACTGCTGACAAGATGGCTTCTGTACGCAACATCCTGGACTCACTGCAGCAGTCAGGTACTCGACAAAGCATCGGGCTGTGTGTTTGTGTACTTTTATGTAAGTCACATTACTTACCCTGGTAATGTCATGAGCTCCTAATTTTGGTCAATGCATAACTGTGAGTACTATAAAGTATAAAAGCTTTACATTTCTGAGTCAAATATGACTTTATTCCACTGATAATTTTTTACCTTAACCTTGACTGTCAATTCTTTGTCATTATTATGGATATTCCACAATAAGTTCCCATCTTTTCAGAGTTTTATTGTAAATAAGTCATGTTTAATAAGTGATTCAGAAAAAATAGACACCAGTGTAACAGAAGTGTGTTAAATGACAACTTCTGTTCATCCTGGGGAGTTTCAGCTTAGAAAGTTTTAGCTGCACTTTTTCTTGTTAATTGATGCAGTTCTGAAAATTACATTTAAAATCATGTTTAAAAGCTACATTTCCTAATGCTTCTTGAACAAGTGGTTTGATTTATTTGCCTCCAGCAAAGCAGACTGAAACTGCTTAACCCAGCAGCACAGTAACTTGTTGTAAACATGCCACAAAACGCAGCGTTTGCGACATCAAACATCCCCAAGGTCTCTAAAGCTGATGCTTGTTTATCTGAAAGAGTGCAGGAAGAGAGTGAGGATAAAAGGATTCATGTAAGAGGATAATGAAATGCAAAGTTAAAGAGGATAATGAGACAAGGTCAAAGAAAGGGGACCAGCTAAAAATCCTGATGTGTGATAATGGGCCCAGACTGCATTGAACAGACTCACTGTCTGGGTTTCAGACATTTTTTTAACTTTTATGACTTCATCCATCATCTTTTTTTTTTTTGTGAACAAAAAATCTGTAAGCTTTACTGATCTTCTTTGTAGCGCGATGCAAGTCTTCATACAGTTTTATTTAGCTAAAATAGCTAAAATAGATTCTTCTTTCTGTTCTCTATAACCAATAATCAACACCCAACGTCATTTTTCTAACTCGTGATTTTTCCTTTTTTACAGTCAACGGATCAGACGTCTACATGAACAGTTGTCTCTATGGAAACGGCACTAGCTTTGTAGAGTCTCTGTTTGAGGATTTTGGTTAGTAGAGCTATAATACATCTACAGACCACTTCATAATGTTTAAGATGAGTAAACATAAAGCACTTGCTGTGTCACCAGACTGTGATTTGCACATGCTCAGTGCGTCTCCGGTGGAACAGAAAGAGATCAAAGAGGAGAAGACACATCCTGATAAATCTGTAAGTCATTCACATCACACAGATACCAGATGATGGTTTTTAGTTTGACCTTTGTTTTGTCTTTTAGACACCAACCGACACGCCTCCACCTCTGCCAGCCACGCCCCTTCCTGATGACTACTATGAAGAAGCTGTTCCTCTAGATCCTGGATCCTCTCCGCAGTACTTCACCACCAGTATGACCAGTCAAACTGACCCAAATCTGAATTACTGGACTGATTACACACCTAGCATTTCTTGAAGGAATCAGTTGTAGATGTACATCTAATGACTTTCTGTGAATTTTTATGAAGTCCATTCAGTGGTTCAAAAAACTATTTACACAAACACAGACAAAAGTATTCACCAAATAATTAAATAATGCCAAAATAATTAGCAGGCTTAAAATATTTCTTCTCGTAAACCCTTAGCTTCCAGGAACTCTGTTGAAGATGCCTACTATGAAGATGCTGATAATAACTACCCCACCACCAGGATTAACGGGCCCTCTAAAACCTCCAGTGAGTCTGTCTAATCATCATTAGCTGTTGATTCAACTATGCAGCTGTAGACTGACACATGTTTGGTGTCTGATAAAATGTCTTAGAAATGAGTCATCCCATATTATTTGTGTTATGCAGACAATGACTCAGATGCACTGAGCAGCTCCTACGAGTCGTATGAAGAAGAGGATGAGGAGGCCAAAGGAAGGGACCCGTCTCAGAGGTGGAAGGCTGAGGGAAGTCCAGAGGAACCTGTTAGAGACTGTCGAATCTGTGCCTTCCTACTGCGAAAAAAACGCTTCGGTCAATGGACAAAGCAGCTCGTAGTTGTCAGAGACAATAAGCTACAGGTAGCAAGGAAATTATGTTTATTTAAACAATAAAAAATATGGTATCACCTTTACTGGTGTATTTTAAGACAAATTGTGACATTTTAATGCTGCACTAATTACTTGCCCACCCAGAGGATCACTCACAAACAAAGCTAATGTGCAAGTCTTTGGTTTCTTTACATCAAAAGTATTTTTAAAATTTTATCTGAATCTTTTTTTCTTATATTTGTAGTGCTATAAAAGCATTAAGGAGGCCTCTCCCAACACAGAACTCCCACTGAATCTTTGCAACGTCATCTATGTTCCAAAGGAAGGTCGCAAAAAGAGGCACGAGTTGCGCTTTTCGTTGCCTGGAGGAGAAGCGCTGGTCCTGGCAGTTCAGAGCAAAGAGCAGGCCCAGCGATGGCTCAAGGTACGTTTATTCATTTCACCAAACAGCTTGTAGTGAAACAAACTTAAACACAGGAAGATTCAGTGAAATATGACAGAGCATGAGAGAGTGAGAGGTTTTCTTTTTCTGAGTTCAGGTGGTCCATGATATTGGCAGCCAGAGCAACAACACAGAAGGACTGAACGGATCCACTTCTCCTATTATACAGAGGAAGCTGGAGCTCGACAAGGTGTGTGTCTTTTATTGTGTAGTCTTTGCAGTTGTACATGTGTATGACTGAAGACTTTCCTAGTTTAAGTTTGTTATCACTGTGCCTGAATCAGTTTGGCACTTTTTTATTTCTTTGCATTATTCTTAATGGCTGGCGTCACCTCCAGCCTATGCATGTCACAAATGTTCCTTTGACTTTTCTGTAGGTGAAATGATTGCACTTTGTTTTCCAAATGTTTCATGACCAAAACTGAGTGAATGCATGGTGACTTGGCAGTAAAAGCTGACATTGGCATAAAAGTCAATAAAACATACTGTACGGATGTTTTACCAATTTCAGTTGACATGAATTTGCTCAGTAAAAAGTGTTTTTTCTCCAGATGCTGCAGCCTGACAGACAGACGTCAGACTCAGACAGCGGACCGACAGGGGACGGTCAGTCCGCTGCGCTCGGAACAGGACGGGACATCTCCGACTCACTCAGTAGGTGCAAACTTACAGTCGCTGATAAGGTTGTTTACATGAGTGAGATTTAACAACTGGAACTGTGGATAATTTTTTGTGAAGTTTCAGAAATGAACAAAACATTCAGGAAGTACCTGATATTATTTTAAATGCTTTTTAAACTACTTGTTGTGACAAGTCTTTAAAAAATTGTTCACAGGGGAAAATATGCAGTTGTTGGAAACAGAGCTACTGAACTGTCCTCTTATCACTTCTTCACCAATATCAGAAGAGGGGAAGTACAGTAGGATAAAGGAGTGGGATGACATAATTAAACAGACTAATTATCTAGTGAGGTAACAGGAAGCAGTCTGTGGTAAAACAACTCATTTTACAATAATTAAACATTTAATACTCAAATTTACCTTTTTAATAAATGTATCCAATATTTTCACACAGTAATTACTTTTTTAGCAGTGGTCCCCCCACTTATTTAATTAAAATAAATGACATAGTAATGGTATTAGTTGTAATAGTCTTTTGGCTCAGATGTTTTTAGTGGAGGATGAGCTGGTATCCAGCAGCGTTTATGTTTTTTCCTGTCTTCAGAATTAGGAGGATGCACCCAGGATAACAACAATATGGAGTCAGAATCAGTCAAACTCTTGTTGTGTCATTGATGCTTACTGATTAAGCTGCTCTGAGCCTAAAGAGACATGAGAGAGAGGGAGAAACGGGAAGTGAGGCAAAAGGCAGATATGACATCCTTCCTGTCGTCTTCCTGCAATTGTCTCCCGCTGACATTATAGGAAGCAGGGTGAGCAGGCTGCTGCTGCACCTGGTTCACTCAGAATGAACTAGGAAACACACTAAGATGTGGTTAAATTCATAGAAGACATCTCTGAAACCATATGATTCTACTATTTACTCAATAAACTTAACAAACCCTTCAATAGCCAATACTTTCACAAAAAATGTCCCAACTGTCCCTCACTTGAAACTCATAGTAGAAGATTATGTTTTGTTGACACAAATATATAACTTTAACATAAAAAAATAAAAATATTGATCACATCAAAAATATTTAGTAATAGAGCAACATCCTGTATGGTTTAATCCGGGTTGTGTTTTGTTTCAGACAGGGGGAAGCGTGGCGCTTTCTCAGATCTGACAGGATCCATGAGTCGAGCTGCTGGGAAAAAAATCAATCGGATCATCACTTTCTCCAAAAAGAAGCCTCCTTTACCAGGAGATCCTCCCTCGTCTTCAGGGCAACATAACAACCCTCGCTGTGGTGAGCGCATGACTCCATTAAACAGTGATTCTGTTGATTTATAGACTGATTATGCTGGTCTTAGGAACGGATGATTACATTGGAGCTGTGCAATCAGCTTTTCAGTAAAAACTAAACAAGAGAAATTTGGTTGGTCTCACATGGTGCACAATTTAAAACTTAAAAAAAGTGGATTAAAGTCCTTAAATTATCTTGAACTGAAATGACTAATATATAATCTTTAAAATGAATAAATGACAGATTTTGACAGCTGGTTTAAAATGACAAAGATTGATGTACAATCCATAGGATACCTGAGTGTGTGTCTCAGTGGGTCTTGGAAGGAGCGCTGGTGTGTGCTTCGAGGTGGAAACTTGTACCTGCAGAAGGACCCCGGGGACCAGCGGCCCCCAGTCATTGTGGTGCCCCTGAAAGGAGCAGAGGTGGTGCCCGGTGGCCTCGGACCTAAACATCCCTTCTCCTTTCACATCATGCAAGGTGGCAATGAACTGGCAGCATTAGAGGTACAATATCTTTTATTTGATATGTATCGTGATATCTAATTCAGTTGATTTCCTTTATTCCGTTTGCTTGGTTGTTACCTCATTCAGTCTAACCAGGTCTATAAGAAAAGCTGCTTTAACATTTAATCAAACTAACATTTTCACTAAAGTTGCATTTCAAATGTCCAAAACTGTTTCTTTAATAGCTTACTTCACATCATTGTAATTATAGATGAGAAAAAAGTGACCATATGTTTATTTTTACTGAAATCAAATGTCTGAAATGTTTCCGTGTTTGTGTCCGTCAGGCCAGCTCCTCGGAGGATCTTGGCCGCTGGCTGGGTGTTTTGTTTGCAGAGACTGGCAGCACGGCTCTCCCTGATGAGCTGCACTATGACTACATCGACGTGGACACGCTCACTGACATACGGCACGCTGCCAGGCACTCCTTCCTGTGAGTCACTTCTGGCAGTTTGTTACCCAGAATTTCCTTTCTCCAATTATAACTTTAAGCCTGACACGTTGTTTGTTCTTTCTTTTTTTTACGATCCCTCTGTTCTTTCCTCTGGTAGGTGGGCCACTACCACTGCTGCTTCCTCCAGCAGCGCCTCAACAGACTCCAGAACTTATGATGAGGTGTATGAAAGTGTCGGGGTGAGGAAATGACGAATCTTTAAAATGAAAATCAGCACAACCACTCATTTTGATCTTGAATTATTTTGTCACTTCTCTTCTGTCTTGAAATCTAGGACAGCAACATTTGCTTACTCAGGGTTTTTCGGTTTCAAGAAGCCCCAGTGTTCATCATGGGGATTTAAATGCTTTCATTTGTGGCCAATGTGGAAATAAAAATAGAGCAACCCTTTAGTTTCTCTCTGAATGCACATAAATGGTTTTTATTATGCATTGTGAGGCAAATCCAGTAAAAATTGACCCAATAAATTCTGTAAATGTGGTGGTTTTTCCTCTGTGTTCCAGGATGAGGATGCGGAGAGCAAAGCAGGTCAGGTGAGACGTCACGCCTCCTTCTCCAGCAGGGACTCTGAGAAAACCGAACAACAGGCTACCATTAAGAGACACGCCTCCAGTGAGTCTCCCCTCTCATTTCATAATTCATTGGACTTGCTGCATAAAAATTTCATGGGAGAAAATGCTGCCACAGCTGCCTCGCTCCTCCAGATCATGAGTTCATTTAGCTGCATGAATGATATCACTGCTCACCTCAACGCAGCACCAGCTGTTTATGAAAACGTTGATTTATTTCTCTTTAAGATGTAAATCAGTATGGACGCTATGGGAAGACGCGTGCCGAGGAGGACGCCAGGAGGTACCTAAGGCAGAAAGAGGAGCTGGAGAATCAAAAGGAGGAGCTTAGAAATAAGCTGATCTCCCTCCGCAGGGAGAAGAAGGAAGTGAAGGAGGAGATGAAGAGTGGCACAGGTCAGGGAGAAATCTCACACACTGTACAGTAAAGACCAGTATGATGCTCAATAAGTGTGCATGTGTGTTCGTAGGTCATGATATGGAAAAGCGGTTGGCTGAGCTGGAAGCGTTGTGCAAACAGAAGGAGGAGGAGAGGGTGGAGCTGGAGCTCAAACTAACAGGAGTCAAAGAAAACTTAAAGAAATCACTGGCAAGAGGAGCACTGGGTCCTCCTACTGACACAAAGATCAACACCAAGGTGGGCAGATTAGTTTCACCGCTTAGTTTAAAAAAAGACACTATGGAAAAAATCAAGTTTTACAAATATGCTTTATATTAATATTAGATTAGATTAATTTAAAAACATTTCATGATGTACTTCACTGTTATGTTTTTTAAGAATTCTTTTTTATGTTGTTTGTGTGGAGGGTTCTTATTTTATGGCAGTGATCCCACTGCAGTCTGTTCTAGTTGCTTAGAAACATTTCAGCAAAGCTAGCTCTTCTTGTGGGGAGCTGGTCCAGAACAGTGAAAAAAATCATGTTTTTCATGTTGTTATAGTTTCTGAAATCTGACTTTTTTGTATGTTAGCATGAGTGTTTTCTGTTTTGTTTGCAGAAACCAGGAAAAAAAGTAGAGAAGATTTACAATGAGACTGTGCCTGTCAACTCAGCATCGGAGCTTCGTAAACGCCCTCCATCGCTTTACGCTTCCTCCAAGGGGAACGTCATGCAGAAAGCAAAGGTAACATATCTGTGTTTAGACAGTAAATCCTGCTGTGGACTCAACTCTATAATGGCTCATATTTGAAAAGCCTAATAGTTCTACTTCTTTGACAGGATTAGTGCTCTCAATAACCTTCTGTGTGTGTATTCTGTCCTCTAGTGGAGGATCTAAATAGTGCAGGTGGCAATTACCAATTTAACTCATCATTGTTACATATATACAGTATACACACTGCCACTTCTGGTGTTAATCTACTTTATATATTCCACTAGATTGTTGACTGTATAGGATTCTGAAACTATTAAGCCTGTTAAAAAAGTAGGGTTTTTAGAAATGGCTTTTTATGTTTAAATGTTAATTAATATTCTATATGCAACTAATGTGAACAAAACAATATTATGCATGTAAATAGAGCTAAAATAACATTACGTTTGAGGATATCTTTGCTTCACTTTATATTTTTTCATGGCTTTCAGGAGTGGGAGTCAAAGAAGGGGACCTAGACTGAACATAAACAGATGGAAAGGAGTCACTGAAGGAAAAGACTACAGCGTGGTGGGGAAATGTGTAAAAGAAGAGAAAAAGATGAGTAAGAAAACTAGCACTGAGGAGGAGGAACAGGACAGACTGATTAATTTGCTCCTCTTTTTTAAAACAAAGCACAGTCAGCATGATGCTGCCTCAGTCACTGTGAGCGACCTCACTGATAAACCAGCTCAGTGTTAATGTGATGGATCTTAAAGCAGATAGTGTTCATGTGTGTTTACATTTGCAAAAGGCTTCAGAAAGCAAACATGTTACCATTTCATAGAAATGAATAGCAAAATCAGAGCATGGACCTCTCTGAGTTCAGAGAAACCAAACGCTTCATACGTCAAACATGAACACACAAATAAACAAAAAACCATATGAAAAATGTATATATATTAAATTATCATTATCAATGGCAGAAATGTGTTATGCCTTATATTTAAACTTTTTAAAATTATGAGTTTGACACTGTATCCGAAATAAAGAAATGTTTATTGTTACAATGTGAAATGATGGGTTTAAACATGATAAAGATATTTTTTATATTTGATGTTTGCACTTTACCTTGTTCTGTGATTATATAAATGTTTTTTTTTTGAAAATGTGGTTTATAACCCTGCAAGACAAAACATTTGAAGAAAAATCCTGTTTTTCTGTGTCATTATAGTCATGTGATCAAAAATTGGAGTAAACAACTAATGCTTCAAATTGTTTTTGTGTCTAATGTTTGTTCCTAACATTCTCTCCATGAAGGGGAAGCCAGCTAAAGCTTAGAGATCAACCAGCACCACCTAGTGGTCAAATCATGTTAAATCTTTGTATGCAACAAATAGAAAAATAACAAAAGGAAAATATTTCAGGATCTTTGTTTCTAAAATTGTCCTCATTGTTTCTTTTTCTTTATGCATGATTCAGTTTCCTCTGAGCTCATCGTGGAGAAGAACATGAATCACCAACATCATAAATACTTCAATACTTTTACACATTACATATTCAAAACTTGCAAAGAACCTGTGATCTTAGGACTCTAAAATATTGAATTTAAAAATCTGCTGCAATGCTCTGTAAAACAGTCAGTAAACAACAAAAATGACAACTTTTAGGAAAGAAGAATTACTATATCTTCTCTTTTGAAAATGTCTCCTCCCATGAAGAATAATTTATTTTTTTAAAGTACAAAAATAATATGACAAATTAATCAGCTGGGTAAGCTACACAAGTCATGATGTATATTTAGGCTATTCTGAAGTGTGTTTCAGTGTAAAAGTTATAAATATTTACTATTTTACCAGTTAAAGACAGCATTCTGAGCAGCCTAAATAAAAAAACCTCTTACCCTAATGCTAAGCTAATCCAAGTGAAGCTAAGACCAAAGTTTAAAATGTGATTTCATAGTTAACGGTTTATTTTATAAATCATTTCTACCTTAGAGGTTTATTTAAAGAAAATTATATGGTTATTTATGTACATGCATAAATATCACCAGCAGCTGCAAAATGTTAGGATCAAGTTCAGCAGGAATCTCATATTTTTACCAACATTACTTCAGTGCAAAATGAAAGACCTGTGTAAAGGTTTGTGAAATAATATCACATAGAACAGCTGGGAAACCTATAGAAAATAAAATGGGAGTACTATAACTCACTTTGATCTTGGCTGTGTTTGGACTAGCCGTTACCTCATCAGCCCTGTAAACAATACTTCAGATATCTTACAACAGGTAGCATTTATAATGTACCTTTTGCACATAATCCCACTGCAAAATATATTTTTAAAAACAACATTCACATGTTAAATAACCCATAAGTTGTGTTTTTTAGGCAAAAATTAAAAAATTTGAATCCACACCATCAGTTATCAACATGGTGGCCTAAATATGAACATAAGTGGTTCATGTGCTTTAAAACTGTAACTACTGACATCAAATGTGGGTTAAAATAAATCAATCAATCGATTCACTTCTTTACAAAGAGTTTATTTAGTGCATTTCTAGTTTGTCCATTGCAGGAACCAAAATATTAAGTTAATCTGTGCTCCCATTGGTTTACCAAAGTCCTGGTCCAACATGTTCTGGTGCAATACTATTGGTCCAGTAGTGTTCTAACACCCTCACATTGTTTCACTAGTGTTCTGGTATCACACTGTTGGCTCACTAGTGGTTTTGTGGTCAGTAACACCAAAGTCCAGAAGGTGGAGGGGGGAAAAAAAGACCTTCAGCATGCTGCTACTGAGCAGAGGTCCACAAGCTTCCATGCAACAACAAACAAACCAACAAATAAACAAACAGCAAGGGACAACAGCTACGAACAGAAAGGTAAACAACAGCAGTGCTGTAAGAAGTAAGCATGGAAGCATATACAGTAAACCTTATATGTAACCTGCTAAAGCCCTCAGGAGGTTCGTTGGATATACAACGGATCTTAAAAAGGTAAAATCCCCCCCAAGACACATGCATGTGCGCGCACATACACACACACAACACCTACTGCAAACACAGCAAGTACTCAACCTCACTCACGCGCGCACACACACGCAAACACACACAGGCGCACCTGCATGCAAACAAATGATAAATCCTCATAGTTGTACAAGGAATATGTCTGTCATTTTTGAAAATATGACTAAACCCCATGAGCTCTGTGTAAACATACAGTAGAATAAAGATTTCCTTCAGGCTGTAGCTCCCTGTAACGCTCTGACCTCTGGCCTTTTCATAGCGGTAGCCTTGTTAGCTAACGCTTTGACTCTTTGGTTCTCTGTAACAGTCTGTTGATCTCACTGTGTGACTGACTGCCTGCCTCTGCTCCTTCATGTATTTCTCTCCCTCCCTTTGTACTATCTGGTTAGCAGGAAGAGCGTAGAGAGGGAAGAGAGTCTCAGGTCCTGTCCCTCTGCTTGCCAGGGCAGCAGAGCCCAAAAAAAATTGATTGTCCTTGATTTATTTACATCACAGTCAGTCACAGTGAGCTCCGAGAAGTGGAAGAACACATTCCTGTCTTCCTTTTGTTTTGTTTCCTCACCTTGTTCTACCCCTCACAAGACTGATGTGTGGGAATGTAGGCCTGAGATCTGTGTGTGTCTGTGTGTGTGTGTGTGTGTTTCTGTGGATGAACATCCGTGTAAGTGTGTGTTTGTGTGTGAGGGGTGCAGAGGCTAGGATAAGTCATCATTGCTGGGCGTCTTCCCGCCGCCGTTGAGAAGGTTTGAGGCGCTGCGGCTCTTGGTCGGCGTGCCGCTGCCTGATCGTGAGAGTTCCGTCAGGTCATGGAGGGATGGCTCCCTGTACATGGCCACTACACACACACACACACACAAACACACACATTAAATATTAATCCAGCTACTAAACCACTCAGGTTTGACATTATAAATGGACCACATTTACATAACCCTTTTCTAGTCTAATCGGCCACTCTGAGCGCTTCAAGTCGTATTTACTCAGCAATCCTGGTTAATTCTGTGCACAAAATCATCAATTAGCATAATATAAGAAATTAACAAATAAATAACTGTTTGATTACAAAGAATCAATTAGTAAACAGCTGCTCGGTTACACACCAGCAGCGTTATTTTCCAGTTGTGTTTACGTCCATTTAATGAATCTAAATCCAATATCCACTCTCCCTCTACGCTTTGTTTTGCATTCCTGTGGGAAATAAATCACTCTCCAGCTAACATTGTGCATCTGCCGTTTTGTCCAAGTCAGGTGGGTTTTTAGAGCTCTTCCATTTAGACGCCTGCTGCGAACACAAGTAGGCATCAAACTAAATCAGCCGTGGTGCGCGTCAGAAACCCAAACCAAGGGAGTGATGAATCCTGAACACTGATGAGCTTCATTATTATCCTATGAGGATCTATTATGATCAGAAACAGTTTAAATAACTATAGCTAATTTCTTTATAATTTACCTAATAGACAACATACCTTTTTTTTTTCATTAGTTCGTTGAGTTTTTCAAGCTCTTTGTACTTTGGCTGCTTTTTTTACTTTACTGAGGCAATTTGCATTTATTTCATTAAAAAAATACAACAAAAATCATTTGATTTAATGTTTGAGGATTTCTTACAGTCATACCAAAGCATTCACCTGTTGTCTTGTTTGTGACAGCTGTTGTTTCCTCTCTTCCTGCTATGTTTTTTTCCCTGCAGAGCAATGAGCCAGTCCTTTAAGTTGACCTGATGTTTGTTCACTCTTAACAATCACATTTCTAATTATCATTGAACATGACATATGCAGCCATTCTACATGAACTTGAGTTTAATTTTTCATTATTCTGAGAAGGTTCTTCAAATGTTAACTTTGATCGCTGCGTATCTGATCATAAATATTTAAAAATACCCTCCAGACTAGGATCTATCTATAATCATCATCTGTTTCATTTGGAACCAAACTCTCAAACGCCTTGTTGACAAAAACCCAGAATTTCTGCATATTAGGACATTTATAAATAATATCTGTAAAATGTACGTTATTTTTATCATCATTTGTGTGCAAAAGTTCAAAATTTATATCAAACTTGTGCAAACTGAACATTGTTTAATCACTTGATTGTTTTGATTTATTTTTAACTCTTTAAGTAAAACACCTGCATTGAGACTAATGTTAAAATAACTTTTTTTTTAAATCTCTTTTAGGTCTTTTTTTAAATTCAAGTGAAGCTTAAATTTAAAGACATCATTTTTGGAGTATTTTGTCAAAAAGAAAATTTTGAGGAATACATAAATCTCATGTTTTCTTTTTAGATTGTCCTTTCCTTTAGATGTGTTATAAAACTTTTTAAGCATTCTCAGGGGAGCTTTTTCTCCACAAGATTGTGCCGCTAGTCTGGCCTGAGACAACTTAAACGAGGAAAGAACAGCTGTTTCTATAAAGAGAGAAAAAAACTTTTGAACAAACAGCTGTCCAGTTGTCGAGGATAAAGGCCTTTAAAAGACTTTTCAAATTAAAACAAAGTTTTCGTAGAACGAGACAAAAGATGCTGCAGAAGTGTTCAGGATGATAATGTGATGTCGTTTAAACATGCAAACTTCTTCTAGTATACTAATACTCTTCAATAAGCTTTTTCCTTTTAGTGTTTTTGTACCTTTGAGTGGTTTAGGAAGGAAGTGAGCAGCAGCCTTGTTTTTCTTGACGTGGTTCCCCTTCATGATCGCCCCCTCCTTGTTGAGTCCCAGGTACCAAGCCCGGCCTGAGTTCTGCTGCCGGTACATCATGGAGGAGTAGGTGACGTAGTAGTTCTCAAACACCGACTCCTTAAACTTACACTCTGGGGTGAAGTGTTCCTGAATGGAAAGTGTGACACATATTAGGACAAATTGCCAAAGAAAGGCAGCAAGAAAGCAATTAAGTGGACGCGGTGAAGGAGGGGTGGGGGTGTAAGCTGCAGGAAGAGCAAAGTTACAGAAGATATGATTTTGTTTAACAGCAAATCCAATTTAAAACATGCTCAATCAATCCTCCATTTCATCAATCAGCTTGTCTGCTCTTTGATTCATTATCTCAGCCAGCCTGTAGTCTCAAAGAACAAACTGCACCAACTTAGGACAGCTGACATTTGCATTTCCTTATTCCTGCATCTCCATAGCAACCAGCTACTCCCTTGAATACCAACCAGTCCACTGGGAAAGATGGTGTCCAGGTTGCCGAGGGAAACGGAAAGATACAGAAAGGGTGCTCTTTCTCAATGTAGCGTGAATTTTGATGCACTTCTTAATGAACAACGTTTGAATAGACCTGACATTCTGCTTTGCCTGCAGAGTGTTTATAAATGGTTTGTTTGGCTTTTTTCTGCTTTTAATATCAAGTTAGGAGATTGAACAGGTGATATGAGTGTTGTGACGGAGGCCAGCACTCAGAAAAACAGCAGACAGCATCCAGAGCTAGACGTGATGGAGCAGATATCGAGGTGATGTACGTGCTCACGGAGGCGTAGCAGCATTGTTGTTATTACTTAGAGGTTAGTCGCGTATTTTTTATTATTATTTCCTCTTTGCTGGTTTTCATCTTTTGGTGCCACAGCTTTGTTTGTTTAGACTGCTGGAAGTCCGTGATATTTTTGTTGGTTCTTCTTGTTATTGCTTCCACACCACCCACTACCAGGGCTGAAGCGCTAAAATGAGGTGCTGAAAGCAAAGCCCTGCAGCCGCCGGTACTTTCTGTCTGATTAGATGAAAGCACAGGGCCGGTGTGTGTGTGTGTGTGTGTGTGTGTTGAGTTGGAAACAACATGAAGAAACCTTTTCATCAAAGGATGACTGGGGGAAGATAAACAAAACGAGGGTGAGAAACGATCTGGAATCAAAAGCTGGATGAGTGAGGCTCATGAGCTGGATTAGAATCCGTGTCAGCTGACTCTCAAGGCAATAACACTGAAGTTAAAGTGTTGATGTGACGATAATGAGTCTGCTCTCACTGTAAGCTTCTGCTTCATTACTCAGCCTGATGACGGTTTGAGTCAAGCGATGATGATGATAGCTGTGACTGTGACCTACAGAGGTGTAGACGAAGCCTTCGTTGTTCATCGCCAGATAGAGTTTGGTCTGGACGCCCTGGATGGCCACCACACGAAGCCCCACGGGGATCAGGTTGAACACGGCTACACACACACACACACACACACACACACACACACACACACACACACACACACACACACACACACACACACACACACACACACACACACACATACACACACAGACAGAGCAAACAAATGGACGTTCACACAGAGGGAAACGGAGAATGATCCTCATCAATATCACTGACATAATGACACCTCCATTTCACAGCAGAGAAGCTATTATAAATGTTCAGTCAGGCACAAAGACTCCTGAACTTCACAGGCAATTTAGCTCCCGGGATTACAAATGCATTGGAAATGGTGAGAATTTATAAATACAAACAACACTGAAGGGGTTGGTAAACAACTTGTAATAAGATGTTTAAACAGGACAACCACCGAGTTTATGAAAAGTCAATCAGCTGTTTCTTATTTTAACCTGATTTCTTCCAACAAAGATGAATTCTTTAATTTATACAGAAAAAACTCCAAAAATAGTCACGTCATAATCACATATGCATACACACACCCTGAATGTAAGTCAGAAATGATCAGTTATGTTTATAAGTAACTGATTTTAACATTCAATGTCCACAGCAAGAAACATTTATTTTTTATTTGGGACAATAATTACGGTAAGTTAAATTATTTATATTAATATTAAGGTAATCATAATGCAAGGTAAAATAAATTCTATCATGACTTTTTGTTTCTGTTCTCCATCTCTTTGAATCTTTTGCCCTTTTCCCCCAGAATTACAGGAAATGCTTGCGGTGTAAAACCATGACTTAGTCACATGTTCCACCTGTTATAAAGCAGGCCTGTCTTCGCCACAGAGCTCAAACAGAGAAAAATCACAGGTGTTCAGATGCGTTTGGTACTGAGAGGCCAACAATAAATAATTCGGTCTTGTAGGTTTTTTGATGGGATTCTGTGGATTTGACTTGCTTCCCTCAGATGCCATCAGATTGGTGTCCGAGGAGCCTGAAGCTAAGAAAACACCTCATTCTCTGTCATGTTCTCTGAGCCTTTTCTTAGCAGTTTTTGCAGGGTTTGCGGCTATCTTGTTAAAGAGGGGGCTGCTTCTGTAGGAGAGTGTGGTTACCATGTGGGAGGTGTGACTGGTCTGCAAAAATGTTTACGTTGGTGGCAAGTGTAAATGTAAAACTCACACAGAGGAGAAGGCTGCAGGCTTTCTCTGCAGAACATTACATTTGAACTTAATCTTACAATCACAATTATTGCAAAAGTGCTTGTTTTCACTATTAACAGATTCATGTTTTGTTATAAACTAGTAAACAGCATAGCGTGGTGCCTATCAGAGCAAGAATACACATCAACATCTATTCTATGTATCCGTAAGAAGCATTTATTGCAAGGAATATCATATCTGAATTTATTTTCTGCAGAAAAAACGACACACATAGATAAAACATATTTGTTTTTGTACATATGTGTGTAATTTTTACATAGAACATAACTGTATGAAAAATGTCTGTAGAAAAACACAATGTCCTAGAATAAAATGGGACCCTTATTTAGCCAAATGCATGTTTTATTACAAAATTTAAACTATGAGTAAAACACCTGTTAAAAGTCAAATCCCTTGGATTATTTACAAGTTTAAGTATGTATTTACAGATTTTAGAGAAATATGATGTAAATATGTGAATTTTGTTTATATAAATCTACACATTGTTAGGGGGCAGACAGATATGTCATACATGGAGTTGTTCCCATATTTAACAAGTTTCACACAGATATGTTTTTGCTTCATATAGGCACACGTTGTAATGGTACACACAGGAATTGGACCCAAAAATATACATATTTAAGATTTTTGTATGGGTTTTCATTAAATCCATCAACAACTACTTATCTCAGTGAATGAAATCCATTAAATCTTTAGTTATTTACTGGGTGACTGGAAACTCTGGTTCATGTAATGGATTAAAAGGTGGCTGAATTTGTTTAAACAGGAGTTAAAAACAGAAAAGAGGCACAGACAGACACAAAATAAAAGTCTCAGCTGGAAATTTGGTTTTATGTAATTTGTCTATCTAAGCAAAAGCTGCCCGATGTGGGAAAAATCTCCAGATTGTTCATGACTCTTGCTCTTTAGATGATAGTCCCCTCTCTAGAAAATGTATTTGGTTAAAAAAAAAATTTCAAAGAGCAGCTTCACTGACCTCTCAGCTCTGGATTTATTTGATGTAACTGCATTTGTCACTGTTAGAAAATGAAGTTATGCATTGGAGATGCTAACAGAAAGCCATCAGTGAATTACCATAAACCAACAGATAAGGATAGTTAGATCAGCTAATACACTTCTGTTTCCACCTCTTCTCCCTTCAATTATGTGTTTGCTTTGGACTGATCTTAACGATGATTTGAATTCATGCACCAATCAGCAAAATAGCTCTGTTTCATTTTGTTTCCACAAACGGAGAAGTTGCAGTGGTCCATAAGAAGCTGTAGAGGGGACATAATTATACCTCAGAGTTTTATGATTCAAGCTGTTGTTTAATTACAGTCATTCACTCAAGCATGTTCTTTTTAATGACGGTGGTTGTTTGGAGACTTAGATTACAGGGATTATCCATCCGAACCCAGTCATGGGTTACAGAGTTCATGTGGATAGGCGTTAACATGATGTACGCCGTGTGTAATCATTTAATTAAAGAACACACTTCCATGTGGGGTTTTTTTTTTTTTTTGTGCCCAACAGCCAGTGGCCTGAAAAGCTGCAGAGATTAATGTGAGACTCTGGCAAACCAACTGCGCACAAGAAGAAGAGTGATCGCCATCTGAATGACAACAAGAGAATTGAATAAGTCGTATTAATCTCATATCGTGGCCTGCGAGTGTGTGAATAAAGAAAAACGAGGCCGAGCAGCAAAAGGCAACTCGGTTTATTTCTCTCCTTTTTTGGCTCAAATGAGAGAAAAAAATCTGCTCCGTGTTTGGTGTCGATGCTTAATCAATTCATTTGAGCAGAAAGCACAGATAAATTGTTCAGATCGCGCTGCCACCTGACATTTGGAGGAAAAGCACCATCTCGCTAATTAAATGAGCACTTGACATGTTGTTGAGTGACTGCCTGAATTAAATGCCCCAGATCAAATTTGTTTCCACAGAGTGAACTTTATCATTAAATTGGATTTAACTGGAGTTGGATGCTAACCCCAAAGTGCATATAACAGGTAGTAAATTAAATCACCTCTTGCTGGAAACCAAACCTTTGACATAATGCAATATTGTTTTGTCGCTTGAGGCAATGTGAACCCAAACTATGATTAAGAATGTAAAGAAACATGGTTCTAGTCCCTCCTGCTAATATTTGTTTTTCTCCCTCTTTATTTTATTTTATTTTATTTTATAAGCTGAAAGGAGTTTGTGGAATGACGCAACTTCAACAAAGTTCTTCTTGAAAGACATCCATAAACCTTTTAATTCATTTGCTGCTTCTTTAAATGAAATAAGAAAATATTTGATGTGGATATTAGGAACAAGATGGCTTTCATTGAATTTAACATTGAGCTGAAAAGATGTTGATTGGATGACTGATTTTGTTGATGATCAACTGAATGACTTTTTTAAATGAGGCAAATTAAACTTTGAGTGGCTTTAGCTGCCTGGATCTCTTTGCATTTTCTAATAGTCGCTGACTTTTTTAACAGCTACAATACTCACTATGTCAAACAAAGAGTGTCTGATTAATCAATACTGAAAAGGATGACTTGCAGCAGCAAATTGGTTTTTGAAAAATGAAGCAAATGAAAGAAAATCAGATTGCTCTTTTCTTTGCATCCTTTAGGACTTACCATAGGTGCTGTCTTCATCCTTGGTTCCATCAATGGTGCCATCAGACTGCATCTGCAGCTGGAAGCCCTGGCGACTGGAGAGCCTGGTCACAATGCCCTTTAACTGGGGCTCTGGCAGGACAAATGGAAAAGAAAAGGAGAAACGTTACCTCTGTTTGTTTCAATTAAGGGGTCAAATATGTCAAAGCCTTCATTGATTCAGAGTTTTTCTCTGATTCCTGGAAATTGTTGCTTATCCCAACAAGGTCACATTTGTCCTCCGTGGACAGTTTTTTCCTCAACCTTCTTCGAATTTTCTAAAAAAAAAAAAAAAGTTGGATTAATGTCTCAGTTTTGCATGCATGGTGTTCAGATGTCTCAAATAAAACCTTTTTGAAAATCATATTTTCATTATTCTCATCACAAACAATTGAGGAAGTTAAAAAAAAACAATGTGGTAAGGAAAGATTTCCTTTGTTTTGGAGGAAATGAAAAACAGATCAGTACTGATGGATTCCGGGATCCTGGTTTGTCCCAGACACCTGCTGCTGTGGGACAACATAAAGTTATCAAAGACACATCAGATGTTTCATGCAGCTTGGAGAACAGCAGGGCCATGAGGAGACAGCTCTACCTAAAGGGAGACACATGATGAAGTGATGATGAGTCTGCCCTGAGTGATGAAGAAAAGATGGTGTTGGATAGTGGAGACAGATGATGATGATGATGATGGTGGTGGTGGTGGTGCCCCATGATGTTCTGACTGTTGTTCCCTCGTCCCTCAGACCTGGTGGTCGCTTCCTCTTCCGTTTCTTCCTCGATCCAAACAGTTTCACCCGTGAGAACACATTCAGCTTGCTCGGCTTCTCGTTTGCGCCTTTGCTGTTGCTCGGGCTGCTGCTGCCGCGGCAGGCGTTCGCCTTCTCCCGTTCCCTTGCCTGCCGCTTCTGGCGGATGAGGGAGCTGGCGATGGCCGCTGCCCGGGACATGCTCCCTCCGGTGGAACGAAACAAGGCTGTGCGTCCCGGGTGGAAGGAACGTTCGCGGATAAGGCGGTAAGGGGAGGGGGGGTGCAGGGGGGTGGGGAGGAGAGAGGGGGGGGGGGACTACGCCACCCACGACTCAGTTCGCATCACACACCGGCCGCTGCAGGCTCGCAGATCTCCGTGGTTTCAGAAAGCATCCAGAATCCCCCATCGGTGCGTCCGCGCGCCTCATGGATGCTGAACAGACCCTGAGATGTTCCAGCTGCTGAGCGTTAACGACGCCGCCTCCCATCCCCTGGGGGAGGGGGGGGGGGGGGTCTGAGTGGCAGAGGCTGTCCGACTCCCCCCTCAGGTGATTCTTCTGTCCAGAGAGAGAGAGAGAGAGAGAGAGAGAGCAGGAGGTGATCCAGTCCGGGTCCGGGTGGTGAATCAACAGCTTCTAAACTGGCACCGGGTGTTGTTGTTGATGCTCATCACTGCAGCTGCTGCTTCCTCCTCTCCTCCCGCTCCTGCTCCCCCTGCGCTCCGGAGATGCTCCTCTCCTCGACGCGCTCCGTGACAGAAATGCAGCAACCGGAATGTTTGTCAATGAAACAACTCGGGGCTCGATCGGCGAGAAACGGACCATGATGCAGCCGCGCCGTTCATAAAACTGCTGCAGCCCTACCCGCCCAGAGGATGAGGCGTGAAGATGGGGGTGGAGAGGGTGTGTGTGTGTGTGTGTGTGTGTGTGTGTGTGTGTGTGTGTGTGTGTGTGTGTGTGTGTGTGGGTGTGTGCGTGTGTGTGTGTGTGCAGAGAGATGGTGGGAGTGGGGGGTTGTTGGAGGTTGAAGGTGCTGTTTCAGATGAGGAGCACCTGTAGCCCTCATGCACCCCACGTGGCATGATATTTACATGTTGTGAAATGCTGATGTGTGATTGGCAGGGCGTTTGGGAGGGAGGGTGAGGAGGAGAATAAACAGCAATGGGAGAGAGAGAGAGCAGACAGACGTGTGAATGAATGAGAGGAGGGATGACAGAAGAGGAGGGGAAGGGAGAGAAAATGAGATATTGAGTGTGCCTGTGAGCGAGAAAGAGGGACCTGAAGAAAAGCTGGAGGGGGTCAAAGAAATGGATTAAGAGTGAATGATGAATGAATGAATGAATGAGAGGAAGGAGAGTAAAAAGAAAAACAGATGTGGAGTGAGAATAAAAGGAGAATGTGAAGAAACAGCAAAGTAAAGAAAAATAGACAAATATTGAGAATTACTGTAAATAAAGTGGAAATTAAAAAAGAAACCATGAGTGTGTGTGTGTGTGTGTGTGTGGGGGGGGGGCTTTAATCTTTTTTCTTTGGTGCAGAGGTTCACTACTGAAAGGCTGCAGCCTGCAAGAAGATGAATAACAGCGAGAGAGAAATAGAGAGAGAGAGAGAAAGAGAGAGAGAGAGAGCACTTCAGATTAGATGAGGTGTGTCGTTTTCTAGACATTTCCTTTTGCATTAGCACCAGAGTGAGGCGAGCACGGAGCAGCAATCAGACACTTCACGCATGTCTGCTGTCCACAGGCAGCCCCCACAGGAAAACAGATGCACAGCTGTTAAAGCCAGATACATCTATGAGAGTGTGTGGTAAATACAACCCAGAAAAAGGAGAGGAGGTGGAGGACTGATAAAATTCAGAAGGAAGATTGACCAGTGTGTGGCATCTGCAGGCCAAAGGCATTTTCTCAGAGAAATAATCACTACCAGCAACTAAAGAGGAGGCAAAACTAACAACAAACTGTGCAAATGTGCCAGAAAGTGTAGAAAGAGCAAAGGTCAAGACCTAATCAGAGTGGATCCTTTACTCAGAAAATGATGGGGGAAATAGCTGTAATGGCACAATCCTGATGCAATCATTCTTCTCAAATCTGGACACGCTGAACTAAAATAAAAAACATCTAAATCAGGTTCATCAGCTTTAATTGATGAGATTTCTGGGTTTAATTTTTCTGATTTAATTGGGTTGTAAACAACCTGACCCTAAAAACAACAGGCGTACATATTAGGGAAAGTGTAAACAAATCAGGTACAAGGTGACTCCGAGGAACTGGATCAATTCTGCTTTCAGCTGATGACAGAGTGAGATGTAACAGAAAAAAGGTGAATCAATAGGCTGATCAATGAACAAGCAGCTAAACAACACACACACACAAATAAATCACTCAGAAGTCAAAGCCAAAGAGTTCACTTTTGATAAATGATTAATTAAAATAAAGAACAAAGGAGTAAATAGGCCATTAAGTAACTTTAAAAAATCATTTTGTGGTTTATGAATGTGTAAACAGTTTAATGTTGGAGGGATGGCTGTAGCGCCCCCTGTTGACTGTTGATAATTAGTTACAGAAGGTTATAGAAAAAACAGGTTATTAACATTATAAAGCCCTTTATAGATTTGAGTTTAGTGAATTATTAATATATAAATTTGAATAGTTTTGTGCTGCCAAAAAATACAATTTCACACAATTCAGGAAACAACCTCCTCTGATGCATTTAAAAGACATTTAAAAACAGCAGTAAACTCTGATGCACTTTGACCTTTGGGTGATCAGAACATCCACTGATGTGTTTCATCTACTCTTTACTTAAATCATCAATCAATCAATCATCATCAAAGTCTGGAAGCTTTTGAGTTCTTCTTAAATATGAAAAATGAAATGTTTTAGTTTCTTTTGTTTTATAAAAGATCCATTGACCAAATTTTACTGTAATGAAATTATACAAAGACACTGAAGAATAGTAATAAAACATTCCCTCCAGCATATTCAGTTTTATTTTAGAGTAGTTTATTTTTAGTTTAATATAATAATTGTTCTCGTGAGGTTTTAAAGTCTGCCCTGTGAGCAGCACAGAGTCTCGACTCAGATGCATAAAGTAAAGATTTATTCTTCAGGCTGAGGGAAAAACAAAAAGCATATCCACCATCTGCATTATCAGGTAATTCAATATCTGACAGTTTTTAAAAGTCCATTATGAGGTTTTCCTGCATGATGAAGGGCGCGTCCTGAGCTGCTTTCAGCACCAAGGACAGCTCCTCAAGTTTTCACTGAGTTCAAAACATTAAATCATAAAACTGCTTTGATATATTTGATCAACTTAAGCTTAAATATTTAAAACATGTTAAGAACTGCAACAATAATTCATAAACTGGAATACCTTCACATGACTTTCAGCATGTTGTTATTAAATGTAATTATTCTCTCCATTCTTTGTCCCAAAGCGTATAAAAGGGTGAGGAATCCTCATTACAAGGATTTCATTTCCAACAGCCTGTCAGAGCTTTTCCTGGCCTTACCTGAAGTCGATCGTCGGAGAGGGAAAGCCATGCTGCGCCCGTGGAACTCCACAACCTTGTGCTCATGGCTTTTCGCACTTCCTGTTGTGCGCTGCTCCGCAAAAAGAGGCCAAGATATCAGAGTCCAAACCACAGAACTCCCCATGGTATTGGATCCATTAAGGCCATGCACGTGGCGTTGACGGGGGATCATTACAGAACATTAGAGGCCATTAAGCTGCTGGAACCGGTCATCAATGATTCATCTCCAGACCCCGCTGATCTGGCACAGTAAGCGAGGGATGGAGCCAGCAGGCCGTTTCCAAATCCAGGGATCTATTGACAGGCCTCTCTGTTTTTGTTATGATATTTGTGTGTTTGTGGGTGAGATCAAAGTGAGACATGGGGAGCTCTGAGCACAAATTCAGATGGATTTATTTAACTGTCTTTGACAAATCTTTGGATGTCTTTGACTTTGGATCTGTAACTTTGCTCATTACAGTGAAGTTTGTGTATCTTAAGTTTCTCAGCAAATTTATTTGAGTATTCTTTATTTAGGCTGCATGGTGGCGCAGTTGGTTAGCACTGTTGCCTCGCAGCAAGGAGGTCGTGGGTTCGCGTCCCGGCTCTGCGGCCTCTCTGCGTGGAGTTTGCATGTTCTCCCCGTGCATGCGTGGGTTTCCTCCGGGTGCTCCGGTTTCCTCCCACAGTCCAAAGACATGACTGTCAGGCTAATTGGGCTGGTAAATTGTCCTTAGGTGTGAGTGGGTGTGTGGTTGTTTGTCTCGTTCGTCTCTGTGTGGCCCTGCGATGGACTGGCGACCTGTCCAGGGTGTCCCCCGCCTCTCGCCCCTTGACCGCTGGAGATAGGCACCAGCTGCCCCGCGACCCTCTGTGGAGGAATAAGCGGCTACAGAAAATGGATGGATGGATGGATTCTTTATTTAAATCAGAAAACTATTACATCTGATCCCCGTCTAAACTGAGGCCTAAGGTTCAGAAAACTCTACATGTGCTGTAGAATCATCTTGAATCACCTCTTTTTAATTTTGCTTCCAAGCACCCAAACTTATAATCTCTCAACATTGTCAAGGTCTTTCAAAGGTTTTTTGGTGGCTTGTTCCACTCATTAAGAGTACATCAGCTGATCATGTTCACAGTATTTTGTTTTTGCTTGTTAAGTCCACTATTACTTTGGCATTTTTACCATTTAGGCATTAAAAAATCTCCTAAACTCAATGAATGACCCAATAACATCAGTACATCACAGTACATTTAGCTAATAACCTATTTCAGTAGCTCTTTAGTTGATTTGTCACAAACACAAAATGTGTTTTTATTTATATTTTTGAATCTCTATATATACCATCCAGACAAAAGTTTTCAAAAGTTTAGTAAAACTTCTAAAATGGTCACATTTGACAAAAACACAACACAATAAAAGGATTAGCAGATTTAAACCTTTGCACACTACATGTCAAACATGGTACATTTGTATAAATAATATAAAATAAATATGCCTGTATTAAATTTAATGTAATGTTTATTGCTTTATTTGTTTTATATGAAAACTTGCCCTGTTTATTGTAATATTTTGCAGATAAAAACGTGAAGTTTAATCACAAATGATGTGACAACTTTAAAAAGTTCAAATCCTTCTTTACTATTTTACAAAGGAGGCATAAAATACTACAACTGCTTTAGAAGATCAGCCAACAGAAGCAAGTCTTCAAACAAGCAAACAAACTTAATCCTTCCATGTCAACACAGTGTTATAATAATTAATGACACACAGACGCCCTTCTGTCCTGTTTCAACAGCCTGTCAGGTCATCGTTGTTTGATCAGAACTGACAAAGCAGCAGCCTTATAGTTGAAACAACACGTACAAACTGAAGAGCGCTGGTTGCATATGCTGCAGCCCAAAAGAACATAAAAGATGTTGAAAGCAGCAAAGCAGGATGCTGCTGAAGAGAGTGCAAACTCAGCAGCTTCTCAGAGAAGCTGATAGCTGAATAAATGTAAAAGTTATCAGAGACAGCATCTCTGACATCTCTGCATCTGTCTTCAGGATTTTTCACATTTTAGAGGATGTCTTCCCAGGAAAATAGTCAGTCGTCGCATAAAAACAAGTATTAACATTTCTGTGAATTGCTGTGGTCAGGAAATAATTAAAACCTGATGGATTAGGTCAGTCAATTTAGCTTTATTATGTTTTTTTAGTCTAACCTGAGCTGGGTTGAAGTCTCTTTGAATAAAGAGATAATTTATTCCAAAATAGCTTTGTTTTCTGCACTGGAAAGAGAAACATCAGCGATGCCAACATCCACATTTTGGCAAAAGTAATCCAGGCCATGAGTCTGGGAAGGGGGACAGATTACAATCACTGTTGTCTCTTCCAAAAATCATAACACACACACACACACACACACACACACACACACACACACACACACACACACACACACACACACACACACAGGAGGCTACAGCTGCTGATCTGCTGTCATTCATACGTTGTCTAAATGATCAGCCACTAGATGTCATCATCATATAAGATATGATAGAAAAGCAACAGGAAACCTGTCTTCTTTAATAATTTTAGCATGTTTCATAAGTCATTACAAAGTTGAACATTTAAACAATATCAACCAATTTCAGTAATTGTGGGGAAAATAAAGTTAAATGGTGGTGAGTTGGCCCCTTTTCCTCAGTATGTTTCATTCCATTTCCACTGAACATTTTTCTTAGTTCTAACCTTCATCATTAATGTAATTTAATTCGTTTTTTTCAAAGTGTTAGTCTTTCAAAGCTATTTAGGAGGAGGGTGTGCAGAGATAAACTTCAGAAAAGAAGCAAAGTCTCTGAAAAGAATTCATTTAGTTCTTTTCTAAGCCATTATAAATTATTTGTTTGAAGTTATACTTTGCTATATTGCACTGGGGGACATTATACTCCTACATTTACAGAGGTGTGGTGTTTACAGTGTGACTATATCCTCAAAATGAATCAAGGCAGCTTACTGCTGACACTGGAGTCCTTTAGCGATCTCCAATAATCGGTGATCGTGTAAATCTCCCTCGTCTTGTTTTACTGCCTGTCTGAGCTCCAGTGTGTTATCGTTGTGTCTTTTAGAGTAAGTTACTGCATCCTGGTGTCTGAACATTAGCAAAAATACATTGAAATAACAGATGTTTTATTAATCTAATTTAAAACAGTTCCTGTTTGTTGCATTGATGCTGTCTGATTTGTAAGTTCTAGATTTGATAATTTTACATTTTTTAAATTTCTCGAGTTCATCACTTTTCTTTTATCTTCTGCGTTGAGGACTGGTTACAGTCCTTGCATGACTCGTTTTTTTTTTTTACTTTATTTTAAAAACTCTAAGCTGTAATATTCACACAGTGTACTTTTTATCTTCCTTTTAGAAAACATAAAGTTTCAAAACAAACGTTATCTGGTCTAGAAATTAAAATAAAGATAATTTCTGTGGTTTTTTTTCTTAATTTTTTCGAGTATTTTTCATGTTTTTAAGAAACAAATGCAACACATTAACAGACAAGACAAATGGATGGAGCTCGGCTCGTGGATGACTCCCTTTTGTTTCCATGGTAATCATAGTTTCCCAGTTTCCAATGCGGGTGGATCCCGCGTTGATTTCTGACTGAACGGGATGAAATAAGATCTGAGAGCCAAGCTCCATTTAATTGCAAAAAAGTGAACTATTTTATGATTTTACAATAAATATATAAATGCTCCCCTTCATTCTGAGCTATGCGACCTCTCTGTCTCATCATGATTTAAAAAAAAACAACCTAAAGCTGCAACATTTCTACAGAAAAATATACATCTAGGTTTAACAGCTTTAATAAAATTAATACAACTTTGAAAACTGGTGGTGCAGCTGACCACCGCGCTGATCTCTGCAGCTTTTCCCGACATTCCTCCTTTCAGTTTGCAAGAAAAGCATCAGATTAAACCTCTTCCTTGTGCAGGTTTATCACTCACCTTTGGTGGCATGATCTTTATCCTCTTTGCTTTTTGTTTTCCCGCTCATGGAGCTCTATTTCTTCTGCTGGTGGCTGAAATAAACTTCAGATCAAAGACGCAGGAACAATGTTTTATTTTCCCATATTCCTCCGATTTGCTTCAGTCCAGCTCAGTCCGCCCGCCCAGCCTGACTCAGTCCGTCAAGCTGCTCCAGGATGTCACCATACAGGCAGCAGCAGGAGCGCTCGCCCCAAAACTGCACGCGCTGTGCACGCGCGGTGCACAGACAGACAAAGGAAGATTGCATGAATGGGTAAATGTGCGCGCACGAGCCTGGGAGGCGTTCACAAATGGATGTTTACAGGCTGTAAATTACAGCTCGATATTAAATCGACTATAAAACCTGATTCATGGCAGATCAAATGGAACTACCTGCTGTTTTAATGCTTCTTTCATTATTTTGTAAGTAAACTGATAAATAAAAGTGTCTATTTATGTTCTGCCTGAAGGAAATATAGCCTAATTTTTACTGATGGTTTACTGGAAAGTGCACAAAATTCTTTGAATTCTTTGAAACATGATTTCTTATCAAATTAAAAAAGTTCTCTTCATAAAAGAGAGCAAATTTTACACCTCCTTTCAGGCCTGAGTTTACTGTTGAGATTAAATAAAGCCTATCAGTAGCTGATGTGATAAGGATAACATCATTTACAAAGACATTACGTTTTTAACATGTGTCCTTCAGCCCTCCACATTAGAAAGGCAGTAGACAGATTTCAGAACGTGATGTAAAGTGGGCGGAAAAAAAGGAAGAAAAAACCCTCAGATTTCTATTTCAGCCCTACAGGAAGATCAATGTATTTATAAGGCTGTTTACAGTCCAATTAATGCAAAACCAGCTGCAAACTCAGCAAGTAAACTCTATGCAAATGAATTCATTCATTGATCATTTAATCAATTCAGTGCAGGAAAACAACATTTTAACAACATACAATGCATGAGTGTCAGTGTGCTGTATCGTGTTGGATGTTTATATTATGTTCATATTCTTTGTTTACACTCACTACTCAGAAAAATCCCCTAGCGTTCTAAGTGGCAAAGCTACTGGGGCATCTTCTCAGGACCTCAATGACTTGGATAAGGTCAGGTCCTTGAAAGGAGGCAGATCCATCTCAGCTGACTCACGGTATCTAGAGGAGTGATTGCACCCTGCCTGGAGCAAACCAGTTCAAGAAATCTATTCCATCAGTTATTAGTCTTTTAAATAACGTGCAAATCTTTAAATATCTGCCTGGACCACAAACTACATTGCTCTAAATGAAAGAAGTATGTTTCTGCTTGTAGCATCATTTACTTCATGTTTCAACATGATGGTTTCTGTGATTTATTGTCAAAATGTATTCTCCTCTAAATTGGTCATAACAATAATAAAACACAAGTAAACACAACAAATACATTATATAATGACAAAATGTAATATAATACATAGTATTTTATTACTTGAGCTTTGGTAAATCCAAAAATCATTGTTTCTTAACTTCATCCTTAAACACAGAGAAAATCTTAAAGTTGAATTCCTCCAAGTCAAGTTGATTTTTTTCAAGTCTCACGTTCCTTGTGATGAAGTTTCTGTGACTGAAACACAAATCTGCAACATCAAGTCAGCCGCTTTGAGTCATAGCTTCAAAATGTGCCAAAGAGTAAATCACAGCTGGTCCTCAGCCAGTTTCCCTCTATAGATTACTGATCGAGGACCAGCTGCTCCATTAGAATAAAAACTGCCACATTAATTTGTTCCTGTTCTCAGCAGCAGAAGTCACTCTGAAACCATTATCTGAGGAATTGTGATTTTATGCAGATGTTCTCCTTTTTGTGTGGAGTTTTGTGGGCTTTTGTCTTTTTGCACATGCCAGTTTTATTCTATGTTTCAAAGTACTATGTTAAAGTTTTTAAACACCCATCGTTTCTTTATACTTTGCTTCCAGGAAGTCAGATTTTCTTGTAATCATTTAAAGTGGTCTTGATCAATAGTTCTCCATGCTTTTTGGAGGCCTTTTCTTTGAGCTTCTGTTGCTTTTTACTCATTTTCTTTTCATTTCTTGTACCCAACCATGGCAGCATGTGCTTAATATAATGAGGAAAGTGGACAAGTGAGGAATAAGAATAGAAGTGACAGGCTTTAAGAAAATATATCTGCAGCAAAGTGTATCTGAACATGTCTTTAAGAAACGGGGGGAAATCTGTCAAAGAACAGATATTATCCCTGGTGTCTTCATCTCCGCATTGTCAATACATTTACTTCATTAGTTGCTCTATAATTAGACGAATGACCAACAGAAACACTGTGTTTGTTTAAAATTTTGCTAATTATCCTGGTTATGTTGTAAATCCAAGCCTTTAAGATAACATATACCTCCAGAAAAAATAGACAGAATCAAGTCTCCAGAATTTGTCCTCCTCCCATCGGTTTAAGTGAGCTGTAATTCCTCCTAATTCAAGAGTTTCATGCAATTGAATAAATTACAAATTCATTAAAAAATGAAGTAGTGTGATGATGAAATGGTGCACAATCTGTTAAGGATTAGGAACACTGATGAGAGCTTACCCAGCAGTGTGACTTTTCTGGTTTTAACCCACTTTTTCCTGTTTCTGTCCATCCATTTACATCTGAGGGAATCCCCTCTTCCACTTCTCAGTTAGAATGGAAAGATCTGGTCCCAGGACACCAATAAGAGGAAAGATTTCCTTCTAATTGTGACTAAATAAACCTGATGATCATTATCTCCCCTTAATGTTTTTATCCAGCAGTGCTGATAAACAACCAGGCATAAGTTTTAATAAAAACGCTCATCCTGTTAAGGAATCGTCAGTCAATAAATCACAAGGCCACTGTTGCTAAGGAGCTGCTAAACTCAATGCCAGCTGACAGTCACAGTGATTTGTCCACCGTCACACCCAGTGTAACTCAAACTCTTCTCACACAGCCTTCGATGCTCATCATGGAGCCTGAGGATCGACGGTCCTTCACCTCAGAGAGCAAACTGCAGAACTAGCTCAAGAGTTTGCCTCAGTTTCACTCTTGCGTGTATTTAAAAAGGCTGTAAGCTGATTTGCCTGCTCAGAATTACAGTAACATTTGGTCGCTCAAATGGGGACGCTGTGTAAAATCTGGACGCATTAGCAGAGCATTTGTTTGTTTGTCCTTTTGTATGTGAGGTTTTGTCATGGATTGTGTACGTTTGTCTACAGCTCATTCAGATGTGGTTTCATGGAGCGTATAAAATTGAGACTATTGAGATTTAAGTACTTTTAGCAGTTGCACAAAATCTAGTAAAACAGTTCTACAAAGTCAACTAATTTTTATTCCCAAAAGATTCAATATTGGCTTCTAAAGAAATTTTAAAAAGTGCTGATGATCTTTAAAAACATTTGCATGTGTGCAGCTCAAATCCTGATCCTTGAGGATCAAATCCTGCATGTTTTAGTTGTTTCTCTTCTCCAACACATCTGATTCTATGGTTGAATTTCCTAACAGATCCGTTAATTTTACATTGATTGAAATCAGGTGCAGCAACACAATAAAATATACAGGACTGTGGACATCCAGGACCAGGACTGGACATCACTGTTCTGGAGGCAGACTTTAAAATGGTCTTGATTGGTGAAGGTGGATAAAATACATTTTTTAAGGATGTTTGTAATCTTTGTTCTTATAATTTAAGATGAAGTTACTGTGAAGCTACAAAACATGACAAATAACTGAAAAAAACAGAACTAAATTCGGGGATTATTTTTATACTGAGGAAGTGATTCATTAATGCTGAACATGAATGTGCAATAAAGTGAAACAAGTAATTAACTGAACCAATATGATTTTCACACAATTAACAAATAAAATCAATTCAGATATCTAAAAATGGTCAAGTTTTACTGATGAAAGAACAGGATTTCTGCATCCATAAATAATAAAGGATGAATGCAAAATCTTTTTATTGGACAAGGATCATTATTAAACAAATAACATCTGATACCTTCAGCACACACATTTATACTAGTGTGTGTCATTAAGTGAAACCTAGCTTTAATCTCTTTATTTTGTTCTCATATTCTTTATCTTTCAGTCTGTTTTACGTGCAGATAAAAAGAAATGTGAACAAACACACACACACACACTGCGTGGTCACGCAGGTGAGTAAACACTACTTTGTTGCACTTTGGAGCGGTGGATTCATTTTCCCAACACCGATTTAGCTCTTGAGTCAGAAACGGAGCAGAAACAGCGAAATGGCTCGAGTGTGTCTCCTGATTTTTATTGCTAGTCTTCACTTGGAAGCATATGGACTTGGTCATGAGACTCAAGAAGAAAACACAGGTAAACAACAGCAGAACAGGCACTGATTGAAGGGTTGAGTCTGACAAAGTTGAAAACACAGGATGAGTGATGGCCTGGTTGTCGACTGTCATCTAATTTTTAAAGGCCCAGTCAAAAACGTCAACTATAAATGTGTCTGAGGGTCGGATGTTATTGACATGTTAACTGTTTAATCCAAGATATTTCATGTTCCATCTTGTTTGATTTCATTTGCTAATAAACAAATATTTATTTAATCAGGTCAACAAAATCGAACATTAAGTGTTATCAGTAACAAACCTTAAAGGGATGGTTCAGATCTATTCCAGCCACAAAGGAATAAAGACTATATTCAACTTCATGTCAGAGCTATGCAAAGGTCTCTCAATTCTACCCATTTTTGCAGAATATAAGAAAAGTAGCCCCATTTGAAATAATCAAAACATTAAATTGCACCGTAAGGTGTTTAAAAACAACAACAACAACAAACATATCCAATAGACTAAGTTGTTGGTTATCTATGACTATCTATGAAAAATAATGCATTAAAGGTGCTGGGATTTTATATATTTTTTTTTTATTTCTCTCTTAGTTATAAGAAAAGCTTGATGTCCTACTATGCCATATTTTGATGGCTTTGAAATTTGTATATATGTATATATAATTCATGTGTAGAAGTTTGGCTCAAATATGTAAAAATGTTAGTGTTCGTTTGGAGTGAAATAACTATAAAACTGCATGGCAACACAGCTTTCAAACTATTAACTGAAAAATCACACTGATCACTGCATTTATGATAAAAAAAAAATTTTTTTGCCAGTTTTAGTTAATTCTGACAGTGAAATGATTAGAAGGAACTTGTTATAGTTATTGTGCTGCAAAAACTCCATGCACATTATTGCAAAGATTTGGATTGTAAAACTGTTAAAACTACATTTTCCTTTTGTCAGCTGAAATATAAAGATGACCCAAGTACATGTCATCCTTAGCTACAGTATATGTAGTAAATTCAGAAGGACCAAAGAGCCACAAGTAGCTCCAGAGCCGCAGGTTGCTGACCCCTGAGCTAGTTTTAATGGGACCAGTTACAAAGTGTTTCTGCTGTTTTAAAACAATTCAAACATTACAGATCAGTTTATGCAAATGTTATTTTATAAACTTTTACAAACTTGATTTAAATTAGCTTCGGTGCTAGCTACTATAGCATTACTGGCTGAATTTTATGATTATTCTTCCAAAATAACCATGAAATGTGAAATTTGTTGCAATGTAAAAGGTTTAAAGTAACATTTTCATACAGAACCTGCTTCAAAAGATCTGAACTAACTTTAAGAGGAATATAAAAACATAGAAACCAATTTGCTTTATTGCTTTGTAACCTTATTATCATGATATATTTAACATTGAAAAGTTATAAAAGCTTCATTGTTGGAAGGTTTGATGGGTTTGATGCTAACTGACAAAAAAATCCAAGTTTTTGGGCATCATGACACGCTGCCTGGATCAGGAGACGTAGGGGAGGTTGAGGCTGTCGGTGGGGAGGTTGGAGCAGAGAGGAGAATGATAATGGACAGATCACTAAGTGAGGTCATAGTCTCTATAGCAGAGAGTCTAAGCAGATGCACATCAAGCTCTTTTAAAGCTGATTAAATGTGAGGTTAGAGTTAGAGAACGGTGTCATCTGTCTAAAGCCTCAGTATCTTTACAGTGATGACAACTTTTAGAAAATTATATTAAAAAATCTCTATTGCAAGAGTACATGGACGTAACAGAGTCTAGTGAGGATCTATTGGAAGGTTGCTGGGTGATGTGTCAGCTGACATGTTAACATGGAGAACAAATTGTACAAAATTTAAAACATGGTTTCATTTTATTTTATTACTACTATTTTCTATTTTTATTTTATTTCATTCATTTTTTTATTTTACTTTATTTTTTAATGTTTTTTTGTTTTGTTTATGTTTGATTTTGCACATTAGACAAAATTGTATTGTATAACTAGATGATTCAGATGGGGATGTGATTTAAAGAGCTGTAGCTTCCTACTCCTTTTCGAACTGAATAGGACAGTTTTCATTTTTTGTGTGTGATTGTTGTGCTATTTTTAACTTTTAATATCTATAATAACTGTTTATTTTATTTTTATCTTGTTCAAAATGTTCAAAATAAAGATTTAATTCATTCATTCAAACTTGATACTGAAACCAGAGTCCTAATGAAAACCTCCAGGGCTGGAAGATGTAGTCAAAGAGGAGGTGGGCTCCAGCTAGAAAGGGTCTCTCAGGTTGATGCTCCAAAAATGAGTCGATCCATCTCTTTTATTTAACTTCTGCCTCAAAAACACAAAAGGCTAATACTTTTACTAAGTTATCTGTTATGTGTATCATTTCACCTTTCTTTTCCTTTTAGGAGCTGTGTTTGTGACCCAGCAGGCAGCACACACGGTGCTACGTCGCCAGCGAAGACACAACAGTGGTCATCTGGAAGAAGTGTTTCATAAAGCCAACCTGGAGCGAGAATGTAAAGAAGAAGTCTGCTCATTCGAGGAGGCCAGGGAGGTATTTGAGGACGATGAGAAAACTGTAGGTGATAAACAAACACACTAGTGATTATTGGTCTACTTTCAAAAGCTACATCATCCTTAATGTTTGTCTTTCAGAGCGAGTTCTGGACTCTTTACGTTGGTGAGACAATAAAAAAACAGTTCCCACACTTCCTTGGAATGTAGTTAAATTCTGATCCTGAGTTGTGTGTGTGCGTTTGATGTTTGTGTGTAGATGGTGATCAGTGTAAGCCACAACCTTGCCAGAATGGAGGTGAGTGTGTGGATGGGATCAGCTCTTATACTTGCTGGTGCAAACCAAACTTCAGCGGCAGGAACTGTGAGATTTGTGAGTGTGACATAATCTGAAAATGTCCAAATTGAGAAAGAAACTCTGCAAATGAAACACTTTTACTAAGATCTCTATCCCTGTTATTTTAATTTTTTTTACAGATATGACCAAGTTGTGCTCAGTCAACAATGGTGGATGTTCACATTTCTGTGAGATGAAGGACCAGCGAGCTGCGTGTCACTGTGCTGCTGGTTATAAACTGGGACCAGACCGAAAAACCTGTGAACCAGTCGGTAACAAAACACACGTTACATTCAGCACTGTTTGCATCTTGTGTCCAGTGTGTTGCTGCCTGTAGATGGTGAAAAGTGTTAGTTCTGTCAAAAGTTTATGTGTTCGAGACTTCTGATTGGCTCAGCCAGAACATGAAGATGAGTCTTCCAGATGGATAATGATCCGAACGTACTTTCATAAAGTTTAGATTGTTCATTTCAATTCAGCAAACTTTCATATTCACCAGGGGATCAAAGAGTCACACCCCTTACTGCGGTTACACGATGCTCCACAACCTGACCTCCTCTCCTTTCTGTTTTGTTTCCCTTCAGTTCAGTTCAGTTGTGGTCGTGTGGTTCTGTCCTCCGGTTCTGTTACCAGGTCCTTTGTGATGACATCAACATCCTCTGCTCAGAATGCTTCAACACATCATTCCACTGATAATCAACAGGATGGTTTTAATAACACAAATGATGACCTTTTAGTGCCTTTAACAGACCTGTCCCACATCTTTCTGGACACTGAAGTAAACGCGAGCTCAGTGGATCTTAGTCCTACTTTAAGTCCAGATGAGGATGTCACCTTCAGTGCAGAACCGAATGACACTGACAGCCCATCATCAGAGATGTATTCATGGGGTTTCTCTAAACTTCCCAACATCACAGCTGAAAACAACCCCAACCAGAGGATCGTGGGAGGAGACGAAGCCATTCCTGGAGAGATACCTTGGCAGGTGAGTCTCAGAATAACGGAGGTTGAAATGCAGTGAGGACTTGGTGTAAAGTACAAAGTTTTGTTTGCAAGTCAACAGATTTAGCTGGAAACACTTCTTTAGAGGGAGTTGTGACAAAGAATGTTTGACTTGGAGAAAACAAAAGTAATAAACTGAAAATCATGAATGTTTAAGCAACAACAACAAAAAACTAACAAAAAAAATTATTTTTATGTATATATTTATGTTTGGGGTATTTTTATTCCTGCTGTTGAAATGTGAGCTATTTAAAGCGTTTGTGTTTCAGGTGACTCTGATGTCTTCTTCAGAATCTCTTGGCAGAGCGCTGCCTTTCTGTGGAGGTTCTCTGCTCAGTGAATTGTGGGTGATTACTGCAGCTCATTGTCTAAAGGATCCTGAACACAGCAGAAAAGATTTCTTCATCAGAGTTGGTAAAAACACTGAATCCATTAGGTTTACCTGTAAAGAACTTATGTTTGTTGTTGTGGATTTCTTTCTGATAACTGATGTTGAACAATCACTTATCTTCAGGTGAACATGATGTGATGGTGGACGAGGGTCCAGAGAGAAACCATCAAGTAGCAGAGCAGCATGTGCACCCCTTTTATGATTACTCAACATCTCAGTATAACCACGATATAGCTCTGCTGAAGCTGGTGACTCCAGTGGAGCTTTCTAACGAGAGGCGCCCCATCTGTTTGGGCCCCAAAGAATTTATACAGACCCTCCTGACAGACTCCACAAGCTCCCTGGTGAGTGGCTGGGGGCGTCAGTCCTTCCTGGGCCGTGAAGCTGACAAGCTTCAGAAGCTCTCCATCCCATATGTGGACCGAACCCTGTGCAAACAGAGTAGCCGGGAACACATCACCCGCTTCATGTTCTGCGCCGGTTATCCAGACGGACAGAAGGACTCGTGTCAAGGGGACAGCGGTGGGCCACATGCCACCAATTACAAAGGCACCTGGTTCCTGACAGGTATCGTCAGCTGGGGAGAGGAGTGCGCCAGGAAGGGGAAGTATGGCATCTACACCCGGGTCTCACGGTACTACAAATGGATCAGTGATACGACAGGCATCACGGTGACCCAGTAGAACAATCACTCTGCTGTCTATAAACAGCTAACACGTTTATCATCTGTTGTATTTTCACATAAGTCATGTTAGATTTATTATCTAATGAAATTTACAACATTCTTAGTGGATCTTTTCAGTGATAAAATATTGCAGAAATATACATGAGTTTTTCTTCAGTAAACATTTTAAGAAAAAAAATCATTAAATGTTTTATTTTGTTTTACTATAATATGTCCATAATTCTTTCAGTCAAATGTATTAGGTCTTTGAATGTTCCCCTTCATATTGTGTCACAGGAGGCTTTTGAACAGTCAGTTTTTTAAAAGCACAGATCTGATAATAAAATAAAAAGCTGTTTTAATTACATTTTTTTAATCTTCTAAGGCAAAATAAGCATCTCATTTTCACATTAAAGGGATTCTCCACCGGGAAGTTATTTTTATTACCACTTATCTAACTCTGAGGAATATGGCAATAGACAAAAATAACTTCCCGGTGAAGTATCCCTTTAAGGCTAAAACACAAACTTTCTTACTATAAAATGTATTTTTGTGGGATTATTCTTCACACACATGCAGAATGCTGAAACTGTGGGATTGTGATTTTTGAATATTTGTGTAATTTTCCTTAAATCCGACCACATGGTCATCAGGTTAACCCTATGATGGTTGGCACGTCTCCTAATTCATGTATCTGTCCGGACATTTGCTGTCCTTTTTAGGATTCCTCTCTTTCCTCCTTTCTGCAGAATCTAGCAGTTCTTGTAACAGAGCAGATGTAGAGATTCAGAATAAGATTGACAAATGAAAAAGTAACACAAACAACCACAAAACAGCTTAATTTGGTTTGCAAATCCTAAAAATGATACGATTTGTGAAAACCATATGATGTGATGTATTCACCCCATCACACCATAGAATGATTACCCCCCCCCCCCCCCCCCCCCCCCCCCCCCCCC
>SSNR01000015.1:2076260-2197664 GCA_006937965.1 Callopanchax toddi
CCCCCCCCCCCCCCCCCCCCCCATTTTGTGTTGGGTAGTTTCACAGTGATAGTTTAATTTTTAATATTACATCTAGTTTCTATGTGGATCCTTTTCCCCAAACAGATTTTTATTTATTTATCTTAATTCTTGGTTAATCTTGTTTAATAAAAAATGAAAACATTCTATTTCAAAACTGGAAATCAGGTTTGTGAAGGAAACAGAAAAGGAAGCCAATTACCAAAACCCAAAACAGGTGCGGAGGAGGTGAAACACAAAGCAAAACAGAGAGAAAATGTGAAAGTTTTCCAAAAAGCACAATTTCATGTTGCCCAGTGCTGTCCACTGGAACAATATATGTAGATTATAAATGAGTTTCTGATACAGACCAACTACAGTCCTCCTAAGAAGTTCTTAGTAGTGACTGAAATTAGGGCTCCTCCAGCCTTCCAATAAGAGTCTGCTGCTCCTTTAGTTTTTAAGCTCCTCCAAACTAATACTATTGATTTGTCTTTCATGAATAATCCATCTCTGTGTCACAAGGCAGAGTTCCATCTGAGAAACTTTTTTTGTTTTTTTTTACAGATTTCACTATTAGGTTATAAAAGATGGGTGTTTGCTAATACAGTTGGGAGCCTGCTCTCCTCTTTTAAAACCATTTAGTCCTTGTATTTCGACATGATCTTGCACATTAAAAAGGAAAAGGAATTGAAGGCTTTCAGACAGGAGACAACTCTCCTTATAAGAACCTAAGAGGTTCAGTGGTTGACTGAAAATTTACTACACTTTAGGAAAAAATAAATGAGGCATGAAAACCTGTGTCCTTATAGAGACGTCACGCTATCCAACAATGCAAATTTAAATTCCACTTAAATTCGGATTCATAACATTTTGTAAAAAATAAATAAAAAAGGATTCAAAAAGTTTTTAACATAACTAACATTTGAACTAAATTGTCAACTCATCTCAGTGTTAGTGAAAAAAAAAAACTGCCTTTTTAAAGGAGGAAAAGAAACCAGTGAAACATCAAGACACAAAGGCAATATAAAAATAAATTTAAACTAAGTAAACATCTTTTATGCAGGAGTGCTAACAGAAGATTTGAGTAGACAAAAAAGTGAGAAAAATAATCAGCAAAGCTCAATAATTCTGCTAAAATATCAATCATCTTCAATGCAATAAATGACAACAGTCAGGTTGAATCAAATCAAACAGTTGTGTGCTTATATTTTGGAAAACAATATGCAACATGTTACAAGCTTTCTCTATGAGTCAAGCATATCAAAAAAGTGCAAAGTTGGCAAAAGCAGCAAACACAAGTTTAACGAAACATGGAGAAGACACAGACTGACTGGACTAATCCTTTTACAGTGTATCAGTGTGGGTGGGTTCAACAACCAAAGTGAAGAAATGTCTCTGATTTTCACCAAAAACACTTCTTTTCACTATGACAAATCCACTGTGGGTGTTAAATAGAGACCTTTTAGTTCATATTGTGTTAATCATGGAACTAATTCTACCAGAAGAAATACAGGTAATTAGTTTACAACAAATACTGCATGGATGCATTTTAGATTAATCACTTCTTAACTGATTAGTGTCTTCATATTGACTAAGAAATTAGTTATTTTTGGAGATCACGATTTATATGTAAAATTAATATTTTTTATTTTACATATTTACATTTATCTGTCTTCAAACTGTGAGTAATTTGAGAAATGACACCAATCTGTCAGCACAGAGAGCTGAATCCACATCTGTGAAGTGGCAGTGTTTTATCACCACCTTTTACAGCCTTTTTTCCTGGATAAATAAAACTCAAATAAATAAAAAGCCTCTGAAATCTTCTTTAAGAAGTTATTTTCTTACAAAACGGAAAGTCAGATAAGGCCGTTTTAGAATAGTTACATTGAAATGTTTTCACATCGTTTCCCTTTCAGCCTTACATTACTCTTATTTTAGAAGTCATGCTTCTTCACAGTAGTTTCAAACCTAGTAAAAGCAGAAAACAACAGAGAATGGTTTGTTCATGCAGAGCTACAAACAAAAACCTCATCTCATCTCTGTGGAAAAGGCAATCTGGACTGTTGCTTTCAAGGAAACCTACAACTAGGCAAAATACAAGGTGCAGAATCTTTGCAGCAAAGCTTAAAATAAAATTGCAAATAAAAAACATAAACATTGTTGCATAGCAGCAATAATAATACAATTTCAAATTAAATGAAAATTAAATTAAAACCATCTACAAAAGCTGAAAAGGATGGTTTTACATTCTTTCTTCTTAAAGCTCTGACCATTGATGCAGCAGAAACCGTGACCATGCAGTCCATCCCCTTCTCTTTAAATCAGAGGTCACTGCATTCATTCATAATGTCTCTGTTTTACTGAATATTTCTGTAAAACAAGAGCCTGATGGAAGCAAAACATGATTAAACCCTGAGGGGGTTTATTATAAACACAAAAATGTGTTACCCTCTAGAAAGTACTATGACCTTGAGCTTTAACAAACAAGATCACTTCTCAGAAAACGCACGATTCAGCATTTTTTGTGTGCAAGACTACGAGTACGTCTTCTTTCCTGATTTTTGTAGAGTTGGCAGGATTATAATCTGAACAGTGTAAACCCTTCAGCAGGGCTGCAGATTGCATATAAATCTGGGATTTTTACATGTGTATTGGTATCTTAATTGACTGAATGATCATAAAAAAAACATTCTGTGGTTTATTTTAAGTCCAAACATCTACAAATACCTTTAATGGTGTTACAATCTTCCTGGTCTAAGGCCCCCTTCACACTCAGTGACAATCAAAAATCAGCCAGAATATAGTCGGTCTTTGCTGGGTCTTGGTGAGGTCTCCTCATTATGAGTGGTAAGTCCACAATAGTTTTGAGCATGCACAAAACCATTGTTTTATCAGAAATTTTGCTAAAATGAGGAAGCAAGGTCCCTGATTCATTCTGCAAAGGGCAAACACTGAGAATGTACAGCATTCATCTACAGAACGATGCAGCAAGGTCACGGTGGTTCATCATCATGTTGTAGATGAAAAGTGAGTGAGTGTGGGTAACACTCGTTTGAATCTGTTCTGTTTACGTTCTCCCCTATCCTTCTTTCTTTACCCTTCCCATTCTTTTCAGTCTCCGTGTCCATTGGGATTCAAATCAAACCAAAAAATAATTCTAATG
Organism: Callopanchax toddi; assembly: GCA_006937965.1. Taxonomy (NCBI): domain Eukaryota; kingdom Metazoa; phylum Chordata; class Actinopteri; order Cyprinodontiformes; family Nothobranchiidae; genus Callopanchax; species Callopanchax toddi. The sequence goes on from SSNR01000015.1 coordinate 2,079,427, forward strand.
AAGATTTTTTTAATTTATGTTTAAATCAGGTGGAGCATTATAGCAGTGGCTGTAACGCCTCTCCTGGAACAGCAACACTGTTGGACTTGTTCTGGCACTCAGACATCTATTCTGTTTGCTATACAGGCGGACAGGAAACAGAAAAAAAAGAATATATTCTGGCCTTGTGTCTGTGCTATATGACCCCATCATGTTAGCGTGGCGTGATTGTGCAGCTGCATCCTGATGTGGTTTGATTGTGGTGTATCTGGTAGGATTGCTGTGGGAATGAGCTACAGAGAACACAGTGAAGGCACAGGAGAGCAAGGTGGATAAAAAGATATTTGGTGAGTTTTCATCTACACTGACAGGTATTCCAAATTTGCTGTGATCCAAACAAGTTTTCTTAGACCACAGCGAGGGGGAATTAATCATCCAGTGTGAAGGGGGCCAAAACATGTCTTATTGCTAGTAGTGAGAAAAAGAGATCCATGGAAGGTGTACTCTATTATTTACATTAAACCACTTCACCACAAAGTACTTCATCACTTCTGTGATGGCTATTAGTTATGAACAGAGCTACAAGACCTGTCATTTGCTGACCTGTTTTTTTTTTTTTACTTATTTGTGTCAGATAAATGCACCTGGAAGACTATCAATGTTTACTTTTGTCACTATGAGGTGTAGTAACCATGTCTGTATACACAAAATGTACATCCTTTGACAATAAAGACAGCTATAAGAACAACACCACACAATAAATCTCACTTTTACACAAGATGCAGTGGTTAGTGTAGCTGTTTGGCACACACGATATGTCAGCTGGAATATGTACGCTGTCTGTGATACGTCATAAGAAAATAGAACTTGTACAACTTCTCAAACAAAATCCACTTCTAAATGTTCTACTGCGTCACTGCTGAAGGATAAACAAAAATGGCTTATATGTGCTTTCAGATTTTACACTCTTCTGAGGTCGGTTCTGAAGGATTTTGAGGAGTAACTCTGCAGCTGAATCAGACGCTTCGTTTCTTTGCATTTTCATGGATTATGTGAACCTGTAGGCATGGAGGAACATTTGGGTGATTGGTTCTCTGTTTTGATTGGCTCTCAGCAGGTTTCTCCCAGAATCCTGTGCAAGTCTTCAGGCTGAACACGACCCTCTTCATTACGACTTATATTCCTCACCATCCTGTGATTGCAAACAAAACAAAAACACCTCAAGATATTTAAGTATCCAGATCTGAATTTTAGTATTTTTAGACGTGCATCCTTCTATTACCACATTCCTGACGAGTCTTCATGTAAGAGCTGAATGACATCACCACAGTTAAAGATGATGTCATCAGTGCTTGCCATGCTGCTTTCTACCAGGACTCTGTACCTGCCTGCCACCTGGAACAAAAAGACAAAAAACAACTCAAGGGAACGTTTGGTCATGCAGTGGAGGTCTAGACCAACATTAGAGAGGGGGCCAGGCTTGCTGTCAGGGGGGCAGTGGGCGACCCTGGCCCCCCTAGGATCGTCCCTGTGACCATGGATGGTCATTTTAAATTTTAATCTGCTTCACCAATACAGATTCATAATTTTAAAAATGTAATTGTTAAAGTCTGGGTCAAGACAGAACTGCAAGATATTGTAAATGTAACAATGCCAAGGCAGGGATAGGTTATAAAAACTGAATACAATTATAAATTATAAACAGTAAAACGTAGATATTTAACAGAAAACAGCAGAAAAAATACAAGTTTAAACAATAGATCTAGGTACCATATTGTTTTGCATATTTTCAATAAAAAAACTTGTTCTGATGAGAACCTACTAAAAGCCTTAATCCCTGCATTAAAAATGTTTGTGTTTTTTCATGAAGTCATTAGTGTGCAGCCATGCAACACAGACTGATCCGCCCACTTAACTGAACCAACTCCACTCATAGGTTGGGATCAGCCTTGTTGTGTTCTGTAAAGCAGCTGCTTTAGTCACATGACTTTATGCCTTTAACAAAACAAATCATTGTTTTTAGTGCCAGTCCTGAAACTGTAGCATCATTTCACCAGTGGTGAGGGCTGATCCTCCTCGTCTGAGTCAGATAGAGCAGAGAGGTCAGTGGCTCCCCAGTCCTCCAGACCCTCACAGATCGCCACAGAGTGAGCAGGAACGGGCCAACCTGTAGGTCACACACTGTTGACACAACCTGAAGCTACTAATACAAGACAGTTAGACTATAGTGGATATATTTTAGGTCTAATTTCAAAGATTAATCCATAAGTAGTAGATGCTTTCTCCATAAAAATGTGGCTAATAAAAGTAGTAACATTCCTACTTATACATGTTTTTAAAATACACTAAAATGTGTCTTCTGTAAAAAGTGAAAGTCTGAGATTCTCTATAAAAAACACAAAGTGACTGTTGAGAAGAGTTATATTTTTCTCAGTCACTCACTGCGTCGGGGTGAGTGAACCACAGGGTCTGAGTGGGCAGGGCTGGAATGGGTCGACTCCTCCCCTCTGAACCTGTGAGAGTGGCTTGTTGCTGAGGAGCTGTGAGGAACAGGAAGACACGCTGAGCAGCCTTCCACCGACGCGCCGCCCCATGACACACACACCTCTGATGCACTAAACAGCACGAGCAGAGAGACAAAGACACGAGCGCGACAAACAAGACAAGCAACAACAACGACCGTGTCACAAAACGAGCTCGAACTTCATCCACACTCAGGGAATTAACACAGCATTCCTGTTAAATCACAATCACATATATTTCAGGTTCTGATTTCAAATATCGTTTTTGTTTTTGTAAAAATCAGATTGCTGAAATATATGGAATGAATAATTTATGTAAACAATATTTTATACACACCATCGACATATGTATAAAGATGAACAACAAGTCTCTATGTTGTTAAAAAAAACTTAGTGAACACAAAACATCAGATCATGACAGTTGCCATGTTGTAAACCATCAAATAGACACATACAGTAAAGTTAGAATTACACACGTCAGCAGAAGTTTATGTATATGTATAAATAAAAGATTTAATATTTTATTATTTTATAATGTATAGAAAATGTCACATTTATTCAAATGGTGGGAGTGGGGTTTAAAACATATATCGCAGCCTGCCACTAGGTGGCGATTTAATAAACTTCTGCCTAGTTATTATATATACTGTATAATATGGAGGGTTAGCAAACAATCCAAAGTGACGTTCAAGTTTAATTAAATAGGAGATGATTTGAATATAATACACTGAATAGAGCAAAACTATTTCACATAGGAAAAATAACTTAATAAGACTGATACCTAAATCAGTCTATGTTTTTGTACCACAGATGGGTAAGGGTTCACATATGGTCACTTTATTAAACTTGCCTCTTTACTTTAAAAAAGTATTTTAAAATGATACAAAAGAAAAATCTTTACTAATAACACTCAAAATTCATAATTTTAAGTATTTCAGTGTAAAGGCTTAATACTGTCTGTATTAAATAATATAAAATAAAAATACAGTGTTAGTGCATCCATTGGAACTTTCTATTTTTTGTATCAGGGTTGTCTGCAGGTCATCGAGTGGCTGGATCAGGTGCCTCACAGTAAAAGGACAGTTTCCAATATTAGCATATTTTTATACTGGAAAAATATATATATATTTTTCTTTTGGAATAATAAAGACAATAACATTTTTTTTTAATTCAAGCATCCTCATAGTTTTCAGGTTATGAGGAATTTTTGTTTAATTTCAGTTAAGTTCAGTGCATGTCTCAATAAGTTAATATTATAATAAGATAAGTACTTTGGATTTTCCCAGTACATTTAATTTTAAGGTTGATTTATGTTCATAAAGATTTTTCCGCCTTTTTTTAAAAACCATTTTGCTTTGTGTTCAGACATTTTTGTGAACGTCTAGGAACTTGTTCCTCTGTTAGCTGACTTTCTCTCAAACATACAGTTAATTTAATCACTTGGGCACTCTGTAAATGACTTCAATCAAACCAGAGACTATTATGCCAGTTATGACAGAAGCTGTCAAACTAACTTCATTCTACAATGGAGGTCTTTGTCACACCACGATAAACAACACCAGCTACTGGTTTTAATCATTTTATGAAATATTAAATGAAAAATAATGATTTCCTGCACAATGAATGAACACCATGTTATTTGTTGTGACACAAGACTCAAACATTCATCAAGCATGCTGGCATGCAAATCACTGTCATCTACCACAATAACTCTGCAGGCACACACCCACAAACACCCTGTGATGTTGTTGTGTTGTTTTCATCTTGGAGAGGCAGTGGATTTTAATGAACAAAGACTAACAAATAGTAGACTGATAGAAGTGTTTGAGGCATCTGATGTGTGCTGCTGTAATGATGAAAACCACCAGAACTCATGAACTTTCTGTGGTGTTGAAAACCTTAATTATTTAGAGCTTAGGGCTGTTCATTAGCTAACAGAAATGATGCAAATGAAGGGGATTACCTGTCAGAGAGAAGGTTGTCTGAAGCAGGAAGAGAAATGGCTTCATCTGAGAAGAAGACAACACAAATTCAGGGTTAAAATTAAAATGTATGGAAATACAATCAAACACTAAATAAAAATGGCAACTGTAAAAATCGAACTAAAAAAACAGCATTTCTGTTTGACCTTTTTATACAAAAAGAAAGACAGAAAACGAAAAGAAAAAAACCAAGAACTGAATCACATCAAGGACAAAAACCTTGATTCAGCTTCTGGTTGGTGAGAATTTTTTGGATCTCCGTCAGCCAGGCAACTTTGACTTCCACTGTAGGAGCCTACACACACACACACACACACACACACACACACACACACACACACACACACACACACACACACACACACACACACACACACACACACACACACACACACAGAGGGAGAGAGAGAGAGAGAGAGAGAGAGAGAGAGAGAGAAACTATAACACACTGAATGTCCGTTCAACTAAACAGAACACAGAAGAATAAATACCTGAACAATGTACACCACCTCTCTGCCGCTGTAACAGATTTCAAACTTCTTCACGTCTCCTTTTACAGTTTCTGTGATTCCAACTGCACTCATCTACAGAAAAACAGAAGAACCATTTGATCACTAAATGCATAGTTTTCTTTCATACATGTGTTTTTCATCGTAAGCTTCTTCAGTTCAGACTTTAAACTCATAATAGACTCAGCATAGTGTTTAATAATGTGAGCCTATGGTGCACTGTTACTCTGAGGCAGGATTTGAAGCTGTAGAAAGGCGTCCTATCATGGTTTTCCTCATCCCTTCTCTTGCAGAAGAGCAGAGCGTGCTCGTACAGGAAGAGATGTCTCTGCATGGGCTTGAATCTGGCCAGCTCTTTCATCCGCACCGCTGCCCGTTTGTGACTGATCCACACACTGAAGCTCCCTTGGAGAAAAACACGACCCAGCTGGCTGAGATCACCCTGAGTCAGAGAGAGAAACAGATCCATTCCCACCAGAAAGAAGCTTTGAAAAACATGCAATGACATACGATGAATCAGTTCCAGTCTGTGAGTCTGTGTTTGTTTTATTTGACTGGGTGGTACCTGGTATCCTGTGATGGCTATCTGATGCATGGAGTCATTGACAGACTTTAACAACTCAAGCATGGAGTCCAGAGCCTCCTGCAGCTCACAGCGGTAATGCTCCTCCACACAGTGCTTCAAAAGCTCCTGAGCAAATACAGACGCACACAACATGTCAGTGCTTCCTACTTGATCTAATCTATGAAACTGAAAATTACCACGGGTTTGTCAGGCAGTTGGTCTGCAGCTCAGCTAATTAAATCAATTGATTCTAACTGCAGTCTGCTTGTCTGAGCCTGTATGGATTCATCTGCAAACATCTGCTGAACCTTTGTGCATCATTACCTCATCATGCATATTTATACATATCAATATAACACATTCAAATCTATACCTATGTGTATTGATATATAAAGCGAGAGAGAGAGAGAGAGAGAGAGAGAGAGAGAGAGAGAGAGAGAGAGCGATAGTTTAGTTTGAAATGTGTTCATTTTTGTTCACTTTTTTGCCATAAAGCTGAAGCAAAATGTGCTAGAGATGCAAAATATACAATGATATTTAATTGTTATTATTATTATCTTTGTGTTTGGTTCTAATCCTGTAGGATTAACAGAGCAGAAAATGGTGAGTGAGTACTAATCCTCAGCAAAAGTGATTTTCTCCAATGATGGATATTTATTATTGAAACCTCCTGCATTGTGATGATTCAACCACTCATTTCTGTCCATGTTCCAAACCTTCAGCAGCAGCTGGTACTTGGTGAGGCGTTGGATTGGTTTCAGGAGGTAGGAATCAAGACCCAACTTGTGGTCCAACTTCTTCTGGCACTCCTGCAGTAATATCACGGAAAAAACACATTTTGTTCTTTAAAAGTCACAAGAAAATACATTGGAGATAATATTATCATGTGCATCATGTAAAATATGTAATTACCTGAAAAAACAGTGAATCAGAGCACTGTCGCCATAGCAACTCAGAGCAAGGTTTGTTTTGGCAGTAACGCTCATACACCTGGAACTTCTCTTTCTGCTCAGACACACACAAACATACACTTACTATGTTGTTTAGTTGAACCTAAAATAAAGTCCTGATGTCTGCTCACCCGCTGCAGAAAGCAAGCTCCCACCCGCTCCGGTGTCTCCAAGCAACCCTGAAGATCTCGGAGGAAGATCCTAAACAAAACATCCAGGATACAAAAGAAAAGGAAATTAGATTAAAAGACGAGAAGAAAAGAAGAAGTCAGCGACAGCTTTTGAGCTCTGAACGTGTGTGTGTGTGTGCGTGCGTGCGTGCGTGCATGCGTGCGTGCGTGTGTGTGTGTGTGTGTGCGTGTGTGTGTGTGTGTGTGTGTGTGTGTGTGTGCGTGACTCGCCTGCTGTGGAACTGGTAAATCTCTGGCATGTTACCAAACAGAACATCTTTCTGGCTGCGGAGAGCCGAGGGTAGGAGATTAGCTATGGTTGGGTCCTCCATCTCTGCCCTGTAGCCCTGATACATGAGGAAACAACAAAACAAAGAGTATAGATATAAACATATTTTACAATCTGGGTTTAATTCAGTTTATATGGTGCTGCGCGTAATGAAAGCAAATCTCACCAGAAGGACAGAGAGCAGTTCGTCCACGTAGATCCTCTCTGTAGCAATCAGCTCCTTCATGATGTGGCTACAAATAGTTACAATTATAACAAATCCACAAAAATCTTTAATAAAATACACATACAACTGAAAAATATTAGGTGTACTGTATATTGCACACACATACAGCTGCAGGCAGCACACAGTCAGTGCAGAGTACCCGGTCACAGTTGCTCACCGCGTGACTTGCTCTGGATTGTCCTCAGCTTCTGAATCCGTTTCAGGGTTGGAACCATACAGGCAGCTGCGGTTACCTTGGTAATCATGCATCACTTCGATCTGGCCAACATATAAAACATGTCCGCTTGGACTCAAGTTAGCATGCAGACGTTCTGTGTCCAGATTTAAAACATGCATCAAGAAATTTACATGCAAAACATTAATGTCACTGTAGAATTCACAGATGTATTCACGCTTTAAAGTGAGCAGAAATATTGAAGCAAAAGAACAAAAGCGAAATATGGGGGATGCATTTACACACACACCTTGCGTTGGCTGTTGTTCCTTCTTGCAGCTCTTTTGCCAGGAAGCAGGTCAAATGAGAACTTTGAGTTCAAGACATTGAAATCTACACCTGCAGGAAGCATCACACAAATGAAAAAAAAAAAAGAATTAAAGTGAACTAAAGTCACAATGCAAAACCAGGATTTGTGAAGTGGTCTGTGTGGTTGGTACCGTGTTTAGGGGAGAAAAGAGGTGACTTGCAGCGCAGTAAGGACTGGTCCGGTTCTGGCCGAGGAGCCACCAGCTGTATGGGTCGAACCTGCAAATCCGCCAGCTTCTTCAGACACTGCTCTCTGTTTCTGATCATAGACTGAACCGAGGTCAGCTTCTCTGTTACCATGGTAATCTGGGACTGCAAAGAGAAAAATCTGTGACCTGAGGATGGCTGTGAGAGTGATGGTCGTGTTGTGGAATCATCACTCAGTTACCTGCAGCTGAGGTGTGATGACAGCTTCAAACTCCAGGCTCAGGGTGTCCTGGCTGTTATTCAGGACAGACGGCGCCCTCTCCTGGTGACTGCTCAGGTACTGCAGAGCCTCCTGAGCTCCTTCTCTGGTTTGAAACTTGTCCACCATCTGACTCGCGAGCAGATAGGCACCCTCATCACACCAACGAAGTGCCTGCTCAAAATAAGACATTTTAATAAACTCTTAGAAAAGAAAGGCAGAAAAACAGTGATGGTAAAACAAAGCAGGAAAATGCCAAAAAAAATACACAACCATAGGACTTATTCTGAGTATGATTGTGGGTAAATGTTTCTGACGTTTTACCTCCTCGAGGCGAAGCAGCAGGCCTCGTGTTCGTGTTAAAGAGGCCCGTTTGGAGCGTATGGCAGTGCTGAGAACATCACATTGATGGCGCAGCTCATTGCAACGCTGGACAATCAGTGCCAGAGCGTAGTGGTGATTGGTGGCCAACTGGTGACCATGCAAGATCGCTACCTGAGCACGAGACATCTCCTCCTGATTCACACAAACACAGGAAAGTGTTACTAGTTTTCAGACTATTTGTTTGACTTTATTTTGATGTTTTATGTTAACACTTGTTTAAATGTGAGGTTTTTTTCTGTGCATTTCCCAAATCAAAACAATTAGCATGAGATATATTTTGTGAATTTGCAGAATACAGATAGATTGTTGATTAAAAAGGATGAAATATCAAACTTAAACGGATAGTTTGGATCAGTTGTGGTTCTTTTAAAAGGTTATGAATAACTAATGTCTTACCTGCTGTAGATAACTTACATGTGAGTGGCCTCAGTTTGGAGAAACAGAGATTAGTTCTGACCAGATTGGTGTGGTAATAGCAGGGTTGCTATACCAAAGAGGATTTCTGACATCTTATAACAAATCCAGTGTCAAACATTTCCATGAAGACTATTAGAAGTGTATAGTTTATTTAAATGACCCACTATAAAACATTTGAAAATTATAGTTGTTTTATAGCAATAATCCTCTTTTCACCTGTCCTTGACACCATTTGTTTGTAAATCTAGCCCAGTTTCTCCAGACTGAGGTTGTTCAAAGAGCTATACAGGCCAGATATTCATTATTCATTGCCTTTACACAGAAGGCTACTTAACATTTTCTAAATAATTACTTTAAGCTTTCAAGCTGTAGGTTTTCCAAACCTCCATGTCAGTGAAACACACATTGTCATGGGTGTGTGTTTTTGTGTGACCTGAGCGTGTTTGTCCAGAGTGTCCAGGTCTTTAAGCAGCTGCTCTGTCTGGACCACTGTGGTTCCCACTGAGGCGATCTCTTTCTCCCGAGCAGTGAGACGCTCCATTGTCTCATTCATCTACACAAACACACAACAAGAGGAAATCAGGAGGCGGGACTAAAGCAAATCTCATGTGAAGACGCACAGAGACACCAGTCATCACACCTGCTGAAAGCTGGTTTCATAATGCAGCAGCTGGAGATACTGCTGCAGCTTCAGGTGGTGCTTTTCAAAAAAACCATCAAAAGCCTCCTCCATGTCTCTTAGCTGTGCCAGGAGCCTTAAACACACATAGAAAGTTCAGAATCAGAAGGTAACCTGTAGCGTATATTGCTACCAAAAAAGCATTTTTAAAAGCTGGATTTTATTCCCACGTATTGCACCTCTGAACGGTGTCCATGTCAGCTTGTATTTCCCTCTCATCCTCTACGTCTCTCTTAGCAGCTTTGACCGTTTCCAGGTTTGACAACAGCAGGCGTCCTTCTTTTAGCACTCCCCGGATATCGTCCTGACAAAACAACAAAAGGAAACCATGAACACACACAAAACTAAGGCAAAGGTAAAATTATCAGAGAGGTTGAGTACACAAAAAGAGAGTAGGAGAGAAAGTGAGGGCAGATAGAGAGCAACCAACCTTCATCTGTCGGTATCTGTGTGTGTGGGAGTGCACCAAGAATTCAATAGCGTTTACTTCATCTGGAAGTTCGGTCTCAGACAACTCTGAACCAAAACCTTGCAGCAGCTGGGCGATCTCCTTCACCGTCACTGCAAAGGTCTCAATGGACTGTAAACACATTTTAACCCAAACATGAAGAAGGCATGTTATAATTCTGTAATCCAAGAGAACCGTTCTTTTCATTTTCCTTTTTTAAAGGCTCTATGTTGACTCAGAAGTGCATACCGAGCGGAGGATGACCCAGTCGCTCTGGCAGTATTCCACTTTAGCAGTAAAGTCTGAGGCCAGGTGGTTTTCATCAATGTAGCGCAGGAGGTCACCGACTGAACGCAGCATCACCACCTAGAACAGCACAGAGCAACAAACAGCCCAGCTAGTGTGATTTATCATCTGACGTTTTCTAAAATTAACTTTTCTAACAAAACTTTTAGCATGTCAGCAGCAACGCTGGCTACAGTCCAAATTCTGTTGGCTCAGATCAGAGATAACAGAACAGAATTCTCCATGCTGTGTTTTCTCTCTCACCGGCATCTTTAACAGGAAGTCATCCTGGCTGAAGCGAAAGCCCAGGTCAGTGCTGGAGGATGGACTGGGGGCGGAGCTTAACAGGCCAGTGGGGCGGAGCACCAAAACCAAATGCAGATTGCCAGGAAAAGAAGTCTAAAATAGGAGAATAAAAACCATATTTGTGTTGATAAGTAATAAAAGATTCCACAAAAATACAATTTTAATCATGGTTTCAGAATTACACAGTGGACTGCTCTGTTTGGTGAAGATTAAGAACATAAAGATTTTAATTATTATGGAGGCTTTTTTATGCAGCTAAGTTAAGCTTGGGAGTTTGTGTGGATTAGTCTTTATCCTGATTACTGGTCAGAGGACAGCTGAGTGAGGAGACTAGAGGAGACAGACTGCCAGTCAGAAGAGATCACGAAGCTCAACACAGTATCAGCATCCTTCAGTCTGAGGGATCTTTTAGCTTCTGCAGCACTTCAGCAGCTCTAACACTCAGCTCAAACTTCTGACTTTTATCAGCAGCCGTCCATCCCGCTGCATTGGTTTGTTTTTGTTTTTTTCTACTGTTGATGAGACAGAGTAGAGTTTTACATATTCAAAATATTACTGGGCTGACAACATCAATGCTGGAGGGTGAGAATCATATCTCAGCCAACAAATGCAGCACTAAAACTTTAAATTATTAATTAGACTAGTAAATGTCCAGATTCACGTTGAGGATTTACCTAAAGAAACATCTGCACTTCTGAAGAGACGTATATGAGTTGTTAGGGGAAAACAAACATTCACTTCTATCAGATTCTCTTAAATGAACCCAGTCAGCTGTTTTACACACAACTCAGTAACATTTTGGCTCCATGATGTGTTATCTTCAGTAATAAACTATTTGTGGTTGTTGGGGTTATAGATCCTGGCCTGAGACCAAATCTAATATCTTGTGTTTACTCTAGATAACTTATATTCCACCATTTATTTAACTTCAAGCTGTAAAGTATATTTGCTAACACAGCAGCCATGGTGGATGTGAGAATAACATCCAGCATTGCATAACTGGATTTTTGTGCATCATTATGAGACCTGAAGCCCAAACCAGCAGCATGACTTTAACAAATCCACTCTGCGGTGTCTGGGCTGATTCAGGGTCTGCACCTGCAGCTCCAGTCCAAACACAGCGGTTTGTCATTGGCCTGTCCTACAGTCCCCTGCGCAGACTTTTACCATTGAAACGCTTTAGTCTCCGAACAGAGTGTTTATAGGCTATCTGTGGTTTGAGATCACATCCTCTGTGTCGCAGCACCAAACAGTGTTTAGAACAGATGCTCATCTGTCTCTCTGCTGCAGTCCTTCACCGCCCCGTCAGAAGCCTCCCTTCCTCCCCTCGCAGCTTACCGCGGCCCGGCGCAGACGGGGGAACCCCCAGCGCGAGCTGGACTCGGCCATGGCTCTCAGTGTTTCCCACTTCTGCTCTGTTCGGTTCGGGCCCAGGACGTCCGCATGCAGCGGGACGTTGTGTCGGGAGCGAGCAGCCGCAGCGATGGCACGGTACCGTCCTCCGCAGTGTCCGGGTGGGCCGCGCGGCGAGCTGAGTGCGCACCTCAGCAGGACCGGGATGGAGGGGAGCGCTCCTCACCTGACGTCAAGAGACGCGGGTCGGTCCGCGCGTAAAATTAAAAGTCCACGTGAAAACATCTCATTTCATATTTCATATTCATGTAATATAATATAGTTTATAAGAACTAAACTGCCACGTTACAATATAATAATTGCTATTTATATATATAAAAGGCAAAAGTGCTTTTTTTAACTTCTTATATTGATACTTTTACGAGGGGAAAACAAAAACAAGAGGGAAGGATTTTCCACTGGAGCCACTAGATGGCAGATTAATAGAAGAGTATAAAAGTCTTCTATTGCTTATTTTTTGACACATTTGGTTAGCTGATGAAAAAGGTTGATCAGTAAATAGATAAATACACAGAATAAAATATTACAAACTAACCCACATGTCCGTGCTAAAACCTCAGTCTCTATTCATCAGGATTTAGCTGCTTCTAAATAAAACCTCTTGAAACTGGCATGTCTTGTCCAAACAGTCTCCTGCCTGCAAGGTCAAAGTTTAATAGAAAGTGACAAAAGATGGAATAAGCTTCTTGCTCTGAGAATGCCGTTGAAAATAGAGCGAGAATATTTTTGGTGGCTTTAAGAAGATTCAAGTAAGAGTTCTGAATTTAAACCTTTTTCTTGGAACAAAGAGCTTCCACCCATCCATCCTTATCCATTACATCATTGCAGAATATTTTTTGATTTATTACCAGAAAGCTGAAATTTAAATCTAAATTTTGAAATGTTTTGCCAAATAACACCAAAGTTCATTATATAAGATTTTTTCCCCTCAGTGCGTATTTATTTAAAAATAAGCAGAAATATTGTTTTGACTTTAAAGTTTTAATTGTTTTTTTTTTTAAAGTCAATGCATTAAAGTTAAAACATGTATCACCAGACATCAGATTATTCTGTAAAACAAAGTCATATTTAGTTCTGATCCAGATATTTTACTCATTTAATCTACGGTCAGTTTAACTTACTTAACTATAAAAGGTGGTCAATTCAAAAGTGTCAAAAAAAAGGTTCATGTACAGAATGAGTTGTGACTTATCTAAGTATTTAAGAAATGTCAATTAAACTTCAGGTGACTAAAAATCATTATTTCACTGTAATGAGGCTAACAAACAGGCATGTTGTGTGTTTAGGTTAAACGCAAGAAAATAAACTGTTGCTTATACTGGAAATACTATATTTAATATTTTTATTTGTGGTTAAACACGTCACATGCTAAGTAGGCGTATCACTTCCAGCTTTATTTACTATTTGTGTTAGTTAAAGAGCATCATGCCTTATAATACCCCAGTTAGAGCGTCTACTCACCCGGACAGCCACTACAAACTAACTCTGGGTTTCTCTAAGCCTTTTTAAGCACAGCACAGTAACCCTGTGCCTTGTGGGGCATCATGGTGGCCTAGAGGTCTCTTCTTGACTCAACTCCAACATAGACTTTTCATAGAATCCTTTTTTGTTTAGTTTTTTAAGTTTGACATGAATCCAACACAACTATTTTACTAGTTTGACCGTATTTCTTCATCACATTAACCATCAACCTCCTAATTTTTTCAACACAAGCTTGTTATAATGGACTTGTTGAAGGGTTTGTGAGGTTTGACAGCTTGAAGGGAATTCCGTTGATCCCATCTAATCTTTGGCACGTTACTGAGACAGTGTTGAATAAGACAGCTTACGCTGGTGTTGCCATCGAGACTGTCCTGTGCCTTTACGTGAGTGGGAGCTCTTAATCTGATCAGACAGACATAATACAAATACAGAGAAACACCACGCTGCTCCAAAGAAGACTCAAAATATACAGTACACTTCATTTTGATGTAAAACACATACAGCTGCTGCCATTCTTTTTCCAAGTCGAGTGATTATTCAACACACTTCTTCAACTGTTTTTAAAACAAGAACTGGGTGCACAAGTATGAATTATCTTTCTTTGACACAAGGTCAAATGTATACAGGCTCAAATACACCCCCATGTGTATTTAAGAAAAAGGCTTCTTTCTTGGGTACAACGTTCTTGGTCCATGTATGTAAAACTCTTTTCAGTGTGGACAGTGATACTTTGTCTTCCTAATTCTTGATAGGCTTTTGACCCTCCTGAACATCCAAACTAAAGTTCTTTCATCTGACCATGACGAGTATTGGTTAATATCGAATCGGTTCTCTTTTTTATTCTGGCACAGCAGCTGATATTAATAACAATCACTACAGAAGAGTTGATAAGCCCAGTTAAAGACATTTTAGGACCTTCAGCACCACTTACTGAATGATTTAGGCCAACAGTTCCCAAAGTTGGGGTCGGGACCCCACTATGGGTCCTGAAACAACAAACGGGGGTCCTGTGAGGTCTTCTCCAGAACTGAAAGTGAATTTAAAATCCTTGTTAATACCATATATTTGCCCTAATTGCTACAAACAGTTGAATAACCATGGTAAAATAGTTGTGGATGTTTGTGTTGTCATTATGTCCTTGTTTAAATCGTTTATTAGCAGTGTCAGTATTGTTTTGCCAGTGAGTCTCTGCTGCTGATGTTTTGTGGCTCAGAAGCCAAAATGTCTGGGAACCACTGATTTAGGCCAATATATCTATTATATGTATAATTTTGTTCTGTGGGAATTAAAGAATATCCACCAAAATATAAACACGTGCACCTCATTTCACTGAAAGTGTGTGTTGTATAATCATTTCACATTGGAAAAAGAATTGATCAAACTCAAATCAAACCCAAGCTGAGTGTGCATAAACATCTAACTGTATTTAATTGTATTATTTTTTATGAATGTTTTTTTTTCAAGAACTGGGATCTTTGACCAAAAACTTTTTCTTATCGACAGAAAAAAGTTCTTTGGCCTGTTTTGTTGTTGTTGTTGTTGTTGTTGTTGCTTTTTTGCTATATTTGCCAACTTCAATTAGCAATTCTGTAAACAATCAATAGTTTCTCAAATATATTTTAATTAAGGAGTTCTGACTTACAGTTCAAGCTAAAAACAGGAACTAAAAAGGTTATAAATAAACACCCAATAAGTGAAAAACGTGGTCCGTTTAGGAAACCACAATCAACTCTTTGTAGAAAAAATAATCAAGTAAACTGAAACTATCAAGTAAAACGTATGATGCTGATTTCACTTCCATTCTAAATTTGTGTGAATGGTTATTTAAACTGTGCAGCACAGAACGGATTATCAGCCTGCTTCAAATAGCCATGTGGTGGATGCTGATTTAGTTGAGTGTCGTTTTTAAACCCTTCGTAGCCCAAAAAAACTTTCCACTGATTATTTAATTGGATTTTGGAGGAGTCAGCGGCAGCCTCACTGAACCTTTTAAGTCAGAATGATGGATGGAGGGAGACCAGTATAAAAGGGGAGAGCATCCACTGGATCTCACTCAACTCACACTGACGCTGAGAAGATCACGAACTACGGAGAAAAGGTAAGAGAGCAGTATTTTATTCTTGTTTTGTATCAGAGATCTAGAATTATTTATAAAAAAAATATATACTTTTAACAAAAAAACATTTAATGGAAATGTTGAAAACTTGTGACCACATCTGGAAAAAAAGCCAGAAAGTTTGTGAATTGGATTACTTTCCCTTTAAAATGATATGTAGTTATAAATAAGCTATAAAGAAATATTTGCAAAACATGCTCACTGCTGAGTCACAATCTGATAAGAGGTCAGAAAATTGTTATTCATTTTATGATTATATATGTGCATCCCATCTGCATCTAATCAAATTTGTGGTAAAGCAGCCATTAATACTTTCAAGGCATTTTTGTCATCATCATTTTAAAATACAAAACAATTAAAAGTGAACATAAACAGTGTATTCTGTGTGTTTGAGCAACGTATTTTTAAAACTGAATGCTTAATATGCACATCGTTTTGTTGATGCACAAGAATCAGCCAATCATAACGCATGAATAAAGGAATAAAGCACTAATCTACTACAGCAAACTATGTGTATTAGTATACAACCTCTTCCCTAT
Organism: Callopanchax toddi; assembly: GCA_006937965.1. Lineage (NCBI taxonomy): Eukaryota > Metazoa > Chordata > Actinopteri > Cyprinodontiformes > Nothobranchiidae > Callopanchax > Callopanchax toddi. The sequence goes on from SSNR01000015.1 coordinate 2,095,617, forward strand.
TAAAGCAGGTAAATAAATGGAAGGAGATGAAGAAAATAATATCGCCTTATAATAAAACCATAGCTGTTTCAGTAACTAATCTCAAATATTACAATTTCTTGGCTTTTCCTTTTTGTCTTTGTATAATCCTTTCTGTGGTTTTCTTTTTTTCTTCTTTTTTTTCTAATATATCCTTAATCTGAGGATACCGGTATCCACGAAAAGAAGAATACATATTTTAGTCTTTTTAATATAGTGTGTATTATTCTGGAACAAATCACAAAATTCTTTACAAAGATCACGTCTGAAAATTAGGCTCAGTGCTGAGGAATAAGCAAATATGTATAACTAAAGAGCTACCAGTATTTAATTACGTGTGCTTTTAGCCATCCTAACCTGTCAGAAATCATTTGTGAATTTGAGCTACAATAAGCTACTTTTAGGACTTGATGTCTCGTGTCCAGAAATATGTTGCACCAAGTCACAGATTTAACAGGATTAACTAACCTTTTATAGTCCATTGAGACAGGCACTACTCCTTCGGCGTAAGGGGGGGAAACATGATATAATCTTGTGCTCAGTGTAAATCTTTAACATAAGTTGTGAAGCCTGCGCTTGTTGGATGGACGCCAGGGAGCAAAAAGAATTACAGCTTTGGCCGTGGCCTTTAACACCAGGTGTGTAATCTCATCCCACAAGATTAACCTTTTATCTTCTTTAAACAGAACATCACTCCAGCTGCCTAAAACCCAACAGAAGGTGCACAATCTGTGTCCTAATCTCATGTTTCAACACCTAAATCTACATCTGTTTATTTTCTTCCAGAACACTTCTTAACATCTTCCCAAGATGACAAAGTAAGTGACTGTATTCCTTATTTAGTTGCTTTTCTTTCAACAGTTAAAAGTGCATTTGTTTGGTCAAAGTTAAATTCTTATTTGTTTTAAATTTTTTGACCTAAATTGAATTTTTTTTTTTTAAAGTGATTGATGGGAAAATGTGTACTTTCATTTTCTTATTGTGATATAATACAATATGGTGCAGAAAGGTAAAGTACAATGATGTGACACAATATGATTCAATATGATCCTCACCTTGCTTCACTTCGCCTTGCCTCTCCTCTTCTTACCTCACCTTACTTGCTACCACTCGTCCAGATCCAGGTTACAGGGGCAGCCTCCTGAGTAGGGAAGCCCAGAATGTTCTTTCCCCAGCCGCCTCCACCAGCTTCTCTGGTGAGACCCCAAGGCATTCCCAGGCCAACCTAGAGATGTATTCCCTCCTGTGTGTCCTGGGTCAACATGCTCAAAACACCTCCTCAAGGAAGCGTCCCTGAGGCATCCTGACCAGATGCCCAAACCTCCTCAGCTGACTCCTCTCAATATGGAGGAGCAGCGGCTCTACTCCGAGTCCCTCCCAGATGTCCAAGCTTTTCACCCTTTCTCTAAGGCTCAGCCCAGCCACCCTGTGAAACTCATTTCAGCTGCATGAATTTACTATTTCAATCTTCCTGTCATTACCCAAAGCTCATGACCATAGGTGAGGAATGGGACATATCGACTGGCAAATCAAGATCCTTGCTTTCTGCTCAGCTCCCTCTTCACTGCAACAGACCGGTTCAGTATCTGCATCACTGTAGAAGCTGCCCTGATCCACCTGTCGATCTTCTGCACTGCTTTTCTTACTCATGAACACCCTGAGATACCTGTACTTAAACTCCTCCACTTGAGGTAGGACCTCTGTCCTAACCCAGAGTTAGCAACCAAACTTTTTCCGGTCGAGAACCATGGTCTCAGATTTGGAGGTGCTGATCCTCATCCCATCACACTTGGCCGCAGACCTCCCCAGCAAGACCTAGAGGTCAGAGCTTGATGAAGCAAGGACGACTACATCATCTGCAGAAAGCATAGACAAGTTTCTCCTGTCACCAAATTCGACACCCTCCACACCACGGCTGCGCCTAGAAATTCTGTCCATAAAAGTTATGAACAGAACTGGTGGCAAACGGCAGCCCTGGTGGAGTCCAACCATCACTGGGAACAGGTCCAACTTACTTGGCTATGCTGCTCATACTCACACTCCTCTGGTACAGAAACTGAATGGTCCTCAACAAAAGACCATCCACCTCATACTCCTGGAGCGCCCTCCACAGGGTGTCCCTGGGGACACGGTCAAAAACCTTCTCCAAATCCACAAAACACATGTGGATTGGTTGGGCAAACTTCCATGCCCCCTCCATCACGCTAGCGAGGGTAAAGAGCTGGTCCATAGTTCCATAGCCAAGACAAAAACCACATTGCTCGTCCTCAATTTGAGATTCAACTATCAACTGGACCGTCCTCTCCAGTGCTCTGGAGTAGACCTACCAGGGAGGCTGAGGAGTGAGATCCATCTGTAGCTGGAACGCACACTTTGGTCTCCTTTCTTAAAAATATCTAACACCACCCCAGAGTGCCACTCCACAGGAACTGCCCCTGATGACCATGCTGTGTTGCAGAGACATGTCAACTAAGACAGTCCCACAGCATCGACATACCTGTGATTTGATACAATACATGCTTATTTATTTTTGAACTCATTGCTTTCTCAATTTTTTGCCTTTACAAAATATCTAGAAATAAATGAACAATCAAGCAGAATTACACAGTACAAACAAAATCCACCTGCATGATACTAAACTGGGTACAATTCAGAAAGCTTGTTTTATGTCATTAAAATTCACTTGTACTCTTTATGCAGACATGACAAATATCTAGATGTATTTAAAGTCTTCAAAGTACAAAATATCTCAGCTATATTAGAGTAAAACTAACAACTTAAATCAATTTTTTTTACTTTTTCTCAGTAAATGAATAATTTTGTCAAAACACAATAAATCTTAACTCAAATTTAATTTGAAACCAGCTGAAAGGTGGCAAAGAGGCTCAGTCACTTTAAGGCCGGATGAGCAGAGCTGTAAATCACTCATATGTATTTATACATGCTGAGGGTCATAGGTCATGATGTGTTGTTTAGGATGTGCTGACAGACATTAACACTCGTAATCAGCTTCACACAGGACACATGGGTTATTGGCTATTTGTGAACACTGTCACACTGTTTGTGGCTCCCTCGTCTTACCCAGCCCTTCAATCCGGGTGGGATCAGGTAAAGCTGCTCCACGTTGAGCTATTCTTAAACTGGATGAAGTGGAATAAAGAGTTACTGGCTCTTCTGCCACACGCCGAGAAACTTACATTTTCAAATCATCCTTTTACCTGGTTAATCCTGGCTGTTACTCTGCCAGAAAGTGAAGAAATAAAAGTCTTTGTCCCTTTTCTATTTGCAGAGTTTTCAAGAAGACCAGTGGAAATGGAGGGGTGGGTGTTTTCTTCTTATTTAGATGGTCACATAATTCAGTTTTGATCATTTGACCATTCCGTTCTGAAACTCTAAATGCTTCCTTCCTTTTCTCTGACAGCTGACCCTCTACCTGGGGAAGAGAGACTATGTGGACCACATCACCTCAGTGGATGTAGTCGGTGCGTTTTTCTTTTTGCTCACTTTATGTGTGTAAAGCCAATTGTCAGGGTTTTAAGTATAACTATTTCCTTTTGTCAGATGGTGTTGTGAAGCTGGACCCAACTGATTTTGGTGACAGGAAAGGTATCATTGTGTTCTGTTCCTTTTGTGTGTCATTGTTTTTGAAGCCCTATGAAGAAGTTTAATTAAAAAAGGAAGTGACGAATAATAAAATGCCCTGGTTGTTTGTTGACAGTTTTTGTGCAGCTGGCGTGTGCTTTCCGTTATGGTAGCGAGGACCTGGATGTGATGGGTCTGTGCTTCAGGAAGGACATCTGGCTCAATCAGGTCCAGCTTTACCCTGAGGGCACCAAGCCAGCACTCAGCTCCTTGCATGAGACCCTGCTGAAGAAGGCGGGAGACAACTCATACCCCTTCTCCTTTGAAGTATGGGAAACATTTAAAACCTCAGCTGGTCCACGGATCACGTTTAATCTCAAGTCTTTGACGTTATTCATGAACGCAATTAAAAGAGGATGAGTTTATGATGAGCTTAGAATATTTTTGTTCTTTAGACATTACAGCTTGTTTGGTATTCATTAAAAATGTTGATTAAATGTATGAAACCCTAAACTTCATTTAAGTAAAATATTAATACTTCCCCCCCCCTTTACACTGTCTTATAATGCCACACATCTTTATTTAAAACAATACTTATCTGTTCATTTATATGACAGGTTTAGAAAGTAGTGTTTTCAAAATAATAGTTTATATATATAATTGTTTTAACTACATCATTTACTCATTAAAATAGTTGTTTTCAATTGTTATTCTTTTATAAGTCATTAAGGACGTAGTCAGTTGCTCACTAACATTTTCCAATCTTTCAAATATATCAGATGTTCTGTAAATACTAAAAACTAGTGAAAAGGTAACATTTTATGTACAAAAAATATTCTAATGCAACACCAAGGTATAGTAAAGTAATCAAAGCAATTAAAAAAAATAAAGACAAAAACCTGAAAATAATAAAATCTTTAAAATTCTCTAGTCTAAATGAAAATGTTCCAAAATTGATCATTTTGTCATTTGAATCAATATAAGCTTTGTTAAGAAAACAATTATGATGATATTCATTTATGAATAATTTTCTTTATTTTTGCAGATTCCCAACAACCTACCATGCTCAGTCTCTCTGCAGCCTGGACCTGATGACAAGGGGAAAGTACGCTTTTTTGTCATTACACTAACAGTTTTTTTTTTTACTATAAAATCAAGTTAGGGCAAAAATATCACATGGATCTTTGCTCAAATTGTATTTCTGTTTGTAGCCTTGTGGTGTTGACTTTGAGGTGAAAACCTACTTGGCCAATGAGAAGAACAACCCTGATGAGAAAATTGAAAAGAAGTACGCAGATTTTAACTGTTGACCATGATTTTGTTTTCAATTTTACATTTTTTTGCATCTTCCCCTAATCTTCTTGGTGTCTGTCCAAACAGAGACACTGCTCGTCTCGTTATCCGTAAAATCCAGTATGCCCCATCTCAAGCGAGTGCTGGGCCAAAGGCTGAACTCTGCAAAAACTTCATGATGTCTGACAAACCTGTTCACATCGAAGCATCAATGGAGAAAGATGTTAGTGCCAAACGTTTTTTATCTCACGCTTTGTCCAGATTCAGCTGACTGACTGTGAATTGTCATGTGTGACTACAAACTCAGTTTAGTTTCTTGTCTCTACAGCTCTATTATCACGGTGAACCTATCCCAATCAAAATCAAAATCAACAATGAGAGCAACAAAACAGTCAAGAAATTCAAAGTCACTGGTGGGTGCTTCTAAACAAATGTTTTTAACCAGATTTTGTCCTGTGGTTGTCATTAGAGCACTGCCTGATCAATTGTCTTTTTCCTCTTTTCACAGTGGAGCAAACCACCGACATCGTCCTCTACTCAGCAGACAAATACACCAAAACTGTTCTTAACCAGGAGATAGGGTACGAAACCAAAAGCATTGCAAGTGTCATAAAACATGTTTGATGTGCTTATTTGATTGTTTTATTACGTCCAGTGAGACAGTGGAGGCCAACAGCAACTTTGACACAACCATAAGCATCACACCCAACCTGTCTGAAAACAAGGAGAAGAGAGGGCTGGCTCTGGACGGGCGGCTGAAGGACGAGGACACAAACTTGGCCTCCACCACCATGTTAGTGCACAAACACATCACACAGAAAGGGGGGGGGAGAGATTTACTTGTAAGATTAGTCTTTGTTTGTAGAATTACCAGTTTTCTCTTTTATGAATGCAGCTCAGAGTGCATCTCAGTAGTACACCTCACTCAAATAAAGCTGCTAATCCTCCTAAATCCCTCTAATTCCACCTTCACAGGCTGAAGAAGAATATAGATAAAGAGGTGTTGGGTATTCTGGTTTCCTACAAGATTAAAATTAACCTCATGGTGGCTGGAGGAGGGTGAGTCTGCGTCTGTTTCAACACTTTATATCACAAGAAAAGGTCAAAAATGAGAACATAAAATTCTATTGTTATTCTCATTTTCAGCCTGCTGGGTGGCCTCACTGCCAGGTAAGCAGCATCTATTACGGCAGTTTTATTGCAGCTAGCTACCAGTTATTTGCTGATTGGTTGGTTTGTTTTCCTGCACAGTGATGTCACTGTGGAGCTGCCACTGAACCTCATGCACCCCAAACCTGAAGGTATTCTTTGATCAAAATAGTTCAGCCTGTAACTGCTGACATTGATTCTCAGATGAAGTTTTAATGATGATTTTCTGATATTTTCTTCCTTTGAAAATGTCTCTGAACTGAGCAGAGTAAGGACTGCACATCGCTGTAAGTACTGATGTTACTGGAGAGTTAGCTTTTAGATATAAGTTACATACATTTATGTTGATGCTATTTAGTGTGGATATTATTGTAAAACTTTTTCATTGCAGAGAGGAGGTTGCCCTGCAGGTTGATAAGGTGCCCTCAGAAATTCAGGAAGACACCAAGAGAAAGTGACATAAGAAAAGAAGAATGTGGCTCGTGTCAAGAAAATAAAAAATGAGCAACAGAAGAAAGTCTTTTCAGCGCAGGACCCAAGGATATAACATTAATCTTCAGTCCCCTTGCAGCTTTTTGTTGTTTCTGTAGTACGGTTGGTGTCTTATAGCTGTAGAAAGTGTTTGTTTTACAAAACTGAATTTAACGATTCAACATGAGGCTTTTGTAAAAACCCATAGGTGAACATGTGAATATGCCTTCTTCTATTTTGAAAATAAAAGATGCAAAACAAACAAGTCTTCAGCCCATAAAAGCCAATGTGCATTCAAACTGACACACTTACTTACCTGTTGAGTGAAACATTTGATATCAGGTTATAATTTTAATGAACCTGTCAAATATCTCACCATGCAATAAAATTACTTTAAATGTTATATTTTTGTATTGTTTTGTATTTCCTGATCCTTGCCAACTAGTGGTTGTCTGTTACAATAAAATAGAACATTTATTTACATTTCTGCAATAAAACCTCTACAGGTGGCTTTGTCCATTTGATTCAAGTCCCCAGATTAAAAAACTCACTAAACTCTCAAAGGAAAAGGAACTGCACAGAAGGGCCTTGAGTGTCTGCTAGTCTAAGTTTATTTATAAGTCTTTTGGCTATTTAATAGCTGATGTTGGGGAAAAGTGGCTGAAACCCATCTGGTTAACCCTGTTTTCTAGTAGTATCAGTTGGGCCATCAGAAAACAATCAGAAAGATTGAAAGGGTGACCCACAAGCAGAATACCCTTCACAAAACAATCTCCTTAACCAAAACTAATCTTGGCTCCATACTAGGACCTCTTCTCTTTGCTGTATACACCACCTCACTTGGGCCAGATAATCCAGTCACATGGCTTATCCTACTATTGCTAGGCTGACGACACCCAGCTCTATCTGTCATTCCCACCTGATGACCACACAGTCATCAGTCAGTGCTATGATCAAACAGGTGAACCTCCGGTTAGACAGCCACTCTACCAATTGAGCTACACGCTGCCCAGCTGATGCTAGCATACAAAGTCCTGAAAGGAACAACTCCCATTTACTTGAATCCTTTTGCAAAGGCTTAAGCCACTGCTTGGTCATTCATGTGTCATTCCACAATGGAAGAATGACCCATCAAGCACTACCAAAATAGGGTCTATCGTCAAGAAACTCCTGAAAACCCAGCTCTTCAGAGAGCATCTTCTAGACTAGCACCTACCCTGCACCTCCCTTTCTCTACTCTATTGCACTCTCGTGAACTTCCCTCTATGCATTCATTTCCCACATTGTCACCTATGGCAGAGCCTGACTAGGGTTTGTCCCTCTAAGTAATGTCATTGTTAGCCTCAATGGTAACTGCTTTGTTACATTACAGTATCATTAATAAGTCACTTTGGATAAAAGCATCTGCTAATTACATAAATATAAACTTTGGTTTTTTTTTTTTGGTTGTTTGGGGGTCTCTGTCCATGGTGCTGAAATACTTAAACTTTACGTTTTCCACTTCGAGTTCACATTAAGCATCTCTACAATGTCTAAACTGATTATTAATATGGATTCATCTTTAATTTTCACTCTAAATCAGGTTTAAAATGAAGTACTTTCAAGTCTGTGTGTGGAAAGGCCAGAGTGCACATTATTTAATAGTCTATCTAATTAACAAACTTAACTTCTAATTAACCCACCATTACATTTTTTTCATATGTAAATGAATATTTTGGTTTCATATTAAGTTTTTGTTTTCAACATTGAAACTGGACATTTGCTGCCATTCCAGATGAGACTGTGAATACTTGAATTTTTTGTTTTAAATGAAACTTTGAAGCACTTTTCAAGTCCTGCATTCCACTTTTTGCAGAATTTAAGTTATCTTTCATTAGGTATTTAGTGGGCTTTCTTACCATAAACGTTTCACTTTAGGTCAGTTCATAACAGTTCTGACCGCTGCAGCATCCTCACTCAATATTGGGTTTTACTTTGTTTGACTGACACCATATAATTATTGTTTCTCAGATTTTTTTCTAAGAAGTGATAGTATGTAAGAATGTAAAAAAGTAACATTACCGGTACTTGCTGTCTGCTTTTAATGTTCATTTTAGCAATTATTTACCTTCTCACCCTTTTATTTTATTTTATTTTTTATTTATGTTCTTTTTATATTTACCTATTTACTAAGTCTTGGTTCAGAGTGTACGATTACTTTAGCTTTAGGCGAGAAGCAGTGGAGTGGCACTGGCATAAAGGGGGCGCTATAGTTCGTTGCAAAGCATTCAGTTAGATAAAAGAAGAAGAAAACGGCGACGGCGTGTGGCGTCATTACGCATAACGTGTAGCACTGAAGCAACATGGCTTTGAATGGAGGTTTGTGAACTGTTATGTCCCTTGTAACTTTGATATTTCTGCTGTTTAGCTGTGTTTTAGTTTAATACGTCGTTCGGCGCTCATTTAACTTGCTAATTTTGCGTATAAATATATTTTTGTTGAGCTGTTCTGGCCTCCGTGAACATGTCGTTATCTCGACGGGCTGGCTAACTTATTTCCTTACACATACTCCTGGTACTCTAAAACGCATTTTAAAAATCTATTATGACTGACTGGGCATGGGAAAACATTTTGAACGATAGCAAAGAAATCGACACACGCTGATATTAAACACGCGGTGTTTCCGTGTAAAGTCTAGTTATATTTGTGTGGTAAGGTTAATTTCCGTCTGTTACCGACCTGCAGATGAAGAAGACTTTGAGTGGGAGCCTCCGTCTGAGGCGGAGATGAAGGTGATCCAAGCTCGCAGGGAACGACAAGACAAAATCAGCAAGCTGATGGGAGATTACCTTCTGAAGGGCTACAGGATGCTGGGGGAGTGCTGCGATATGTGTGGGGTGAGTTCAGGCAGGCTGTTGTCATTGTTTTAAATTTAAATAATACAGTATAGATAAAGGATTGTAAGTGTGCGTTCATGCTTGTGTTTTCAGACTATTCTTCTTCAGGACAAACAGCAAAAAAACTACTGTGTCTCATGTCAGGAGCTGGACTCTGATATTGACAAGGATAACCCTGGTAAACAGCTGCAGCCTCTGTTTTTCATTTATTTGTCAAATGCAACTGTTCCATTCCATCCACATTGTAGAAATGTTGTGGCTCTAAATAATGCATTTTTTTTCTCCGTCATTTTAAGTGTTGTCATATTTTGTCTGTCACTTCTTAAGTCTAGAGCATCTCATTTCAATCTCACCTCTGTTCCTTCTTTCAGCTCTAAATGCACAGGCTGCGTTGTCTCAGGTGAGAGAACGACAACTTGCAGCCCAGTCCCCTCCACCGACCCACGCCCCTCAACTCAACGGCGGACCCGGCAGCAGTCAGGCCGGTGTGACGGTTCCTCAGCCGAGACCAGAGCACTGCGAGGGAGCTGCTGCTGGTGGAAGAGCACCTCTGCCTCCACCTGCCGCCCCATCTCCTTCAGCTCCTGCCACAAGCACAAACGTGGCACCCATTCGTCCCCCAGTCAGTCCACAGAGCTCCACCATCCAACCTGTCTTGCAGGAAGCAGAGGAAGCCGTTCTCACTAAACTTCGCTGGGCCACTACCCAGTTACAGAGTTCAGCCTCGCTGGAGGCGAGCATTCAGCTCTGCAGCCTCATCACCAGCTGTGCCAACTCACTGCGCAGCATCAAGGAGCTCAGTCAGTAACCACAGCAGACTGGTTGAAACCACATAGTGATAGGAACGCTGTTTCTACTTCCAGATGCTTTGGAGGACAGACTTTGGGTTAGCAGCTTATTCCTCTGCCTGATTCTTTGCTTAAAGCTAAATTAAAATTTGATCCCATGAAATTGGATCAAAATTTCAAAAGTGCTCAAGTTTCTCTTGAATTAATTTAGGCATGCAGCTGGCAGAAATATGTGATTGCTTTTGTCAAATTGTAAGTTATAATTGCAAACAATTATTTGTCAAAGAAGATAAATTTTCTGGAGTAGTTCAGGTCATTTGTTGAGTAAAAATTTTGGGTGTAAATAACTACAGAAAACCAGTTAAGCTGTCCATATTTTTGTTTATCAACAGAAGTTACCACATACACTTTAAAATATGTTTATTTCTATATTGTTTAGGTAGCTATTTCAAAAGAAATGACAGTTTGCAAGCTTTCAGTACACAAATCTGAATGATGTTTGCACAAAAAGAGCCCATGCTGGTGAAAAACGTCAAACCTGGACCGTTGGGCATCAACTGAAGTTTTGTTTTTTAGATTGATGCATGACGGTGATAATAGACTGGTTCAGTGATACTTAAAAAAAGACTAATTGTTTTTGTTTGTTTTTCATTATATTTAGAATAAACCAAGCCATGTGTTGTACATTATTAGAAGGACTTCATATTACAAACCCAACTTCAGTGTTGATCAGAGTCGGTAGTTTTCAAATTTTATAATTCTAAATAAATCCAAACCTGTTCAACTCCGCAGCTTGTTTCTCTCCACAAGAGGGCGCCAAACGCACGGAAAAATATCTTGTGTTTAATTTTTAGGTAAATAACTTTAATTTGTCACATGTGTTGCATCTGTAGCCTTCAAGAATATGTCATATAATGAAAGTATTTTTGACAACCTGCAGTTAATTCACCGCTTTTTGCATTTTGGACTCCACTTATATAATCTGTGATAATCACATTTAAAATTTGGACTGGAATACCTACTTATTTATTTTTATACAGTCTAAGATTTATGAAAAGTTTGTAACAGAGAAGCAATTTCAAAACTTTTTAGCATTTAGTTTGTCATCAATCGAATCCCTTTTTTTTAATGCCTACAGTCATTTGATTGGTCCTGCTTTATCCAGTCCTGAAAATTGATTATTTTGTGGTCTGATTATTTAGTTTTTTGCCTTCAAACCCTCAGACCTGCTCAGCAAGTCTACTAAGAGTCGTCCAACGTGGACTGGTTCGAATTAAAATTCTGTTTAATTAATAATCTGTCAACATAAGGTTTAATTGGCTGCATAAATCATCCAGATATGATCCCCGCTGTAGGATAAATCCTTGAAAGCAGACAATGAACGTGGCTCGGTCCTTTCCGGGCGGAGCATGAGGCTGGTGAACGCCCCCTTCTGCACAAAGAGCAGGATGCAAAACAAAGCCCGGAAGTCTCATATTTCTACTGAACCCAAATGAAAAGTCTATTGTGTCTTCCTGTAGGTCCGCTTTGTTTAGCCAGAACAGCGCCTCTGAGTTGCGTCCCGGCCCTGATTGTTTTTATCAGCGCTCCTCCAGCTGATCCAGCATGAACGGGAGTTTAAGCAGAACCGCGGACTTTAATCCATCTGAGGGGCTGCCGCCACTGCCTAAGAGCCTGAGCGGCATCCTGAACTCCAGCGGAGGGTCATGGAGGGACCTGCAGAAGATGCACAGCAGGAGAACCCGCATCCAGGCAGAAATCCGCAGCAGAGGAGGCGGAGAGGCGCTCACGGCCAAACCAGGCGGACTGGATGCTGCTCTTGCGCTCCTGAGGAAAGAAATGGTAACCTGTGCTCACCACTGCTCGTTTTGTGTGCAGTTAGTGCGATTTTGGGGGGGCAAAATTATTTAAAAGAGGGGAAGTCGAAGTCACATTTCTCCCTTTCTGTGGTGTTTGCAAACTTTGATTTAAAAAAGTTAATTTTGATAACAATCTGTTTTCTCCTATTTATTAAGCTGCTTATTCAAAATGAACAATATTGTTTTTTTTTCTCAGATTTTTCTTTATGTTTTTAATAGTTCCTCAACAATGTTCTTTTTTTATAATATGTGCACAATAAAATACTCATTGTTTTTTATTATCTGGACCCACAGGTTAAAATATAAATGCAGATATTTATCACTTTAATAATAATATAAGTGTTTTATGTACCCTACCGCTCCAAATGAAAAAAGGGCAAAATGGAAAAAAATGCCAATGCTTTTTTATGTTGGAAACATTGAAAGAGCTAACTAAACTTGAAGGAATTGCAATAACCTGAAATTCTCACCCAAAATGATGAAACTTCAATAAAAACATTTGATTTGACTTTATGCTGCAGGTCAGTCTGCGTCAGCTGGACATGTCTCTCCTCTGCCAGTTGTGGTCTCTGCATGAGGCCATCCAAGAATGTAAGGGCGAGGCCTCCTTCACTGCTGATAACGGATACTCTGAGGAAGAAGAGGAGGAGGAACTGGTGGAGAAAGATGAGAACCAGACGAAAAGGATCTCTTTATTCAAAAACTCTTTTAGTTTAGATCTACAGTAGAAATGCACATGTAGTAAAGAGACTGAGTGACTTTTTGGTACCCTTTCTTACATTTTAAAATTTGTTCTCATGTCATGCTGTGTATGTTGTGTTCACTTATCCTGGTCATTTGTTCTAAATCTGTGCCTGCTTTGTAGAAATCTGATTTCTTCTGACATGTTTTCATGAAATGATTTTAGGGTTTTTTGTTTGTTTTTAATAGTACTCACTGATTAAGTTTTTTCTAACTGTGACTGATGAGACTGATGATCTTCAGACCAGGTGAGTTTGATAGTTTTCCCCATCCTGCAGGCAGAGGATTATGCTCCAGGATTACAGATAAATACAACACAACAGGCTGCCAGATACTGAAATAATGTATGTGATAACAATCCTCAAAGACAAGAAAATACAGAAACCTGACTGGTTCAGATATGTTCATTATGTCTGTCTAAATGACAAAACCTAAAATTAAAAGCTTTCAGAAACTAAATTTAGTGAATTGAACCATTATATTCACAATCAGGAAAAGGGTAAGACTTTTTTTGTGCATGTTAGATAATAAAGAATGGGATCTGTGTTAAATTAAAAAAAGAGTAAAGTGATCCACAAATCACTGCCCTGGCATGTCTCTCTCTGAACAGTAACCACCATGATGACTCATGTGACCCCTTAAGGCCATAAATGAACGCCTGTAGGGGACTCAGCCCACATGACTGCTGTAATGACACAGCAAGAAGGCAAAGGCCTACTCAGACGCTTTTGTTAGTTTTGTTATGTCAGTTAATGATCAGACATGAGTTTTTTTGTAATTCCTTCATGTCCAGCTATGCAACAATTCTACTACAGCAATATCCAAGCTTAGTGTTATTAAACCTCCACTGTTTGACTTGGCTGAGGGATGTGTCTGTAAAACTCAATAAAGGTTTTAAAGCCTGTTTAAAACTTCAATAAAATCACATGTCAAACAAAACCAATAAAATCGGTGCTGATTGTGTAAGGCAAGGCCTTGATCTGACATGAGTATGAGTTAGGATGTACTGCCTAATATGGCCAGCAGGGGGACACTGTCTCCAGTCTAAAGTGAGCTACTTTTCTCCTGCATACCTCCTTTCCTCTGTAGTCATCCTAAAAGCAGCAGCTTGAGAAGGGGTTGGGGGAAAGGGGGGGGGGGGGGGCATCTGCTGTGTTTGGAAGTTTGAGGAGAATGTCTCACGCTGGACTCTATTTATAATGAACATTTGCTGTGGACATGCTGGGAAATGTCTCCTGTGACAGTTTACAGTCAAACAGACATTAAGAGTTCAAACTTTCTCTTCTGATTCATCACAACAGTGTGAAAGTAAAATGTTTTCTAATTGAGTGATTTAGTTTTTTAGTGTTTGTGACTCCAACTTTAAGTTTTTGTTCTTCTATTTGTTGACCCTTGATGCTTTCATGCTACAAATTTGACTGTTTTTTTAGTGCAGCAATTATAATCTAGGTTATTCAAATAGCATTTCCTCTTCAACTTTTGAAATATTTCTGCTAATTTTCAAGTTAAGCAAATTTTCATTCATTCATTCATTCATTCATTCATTCATTCATTCATTCATTCATTCATTCTCCTGACCACTCAGTCCATTAAGGGCCATGGAGCTGGTGCATATCTCCAGCATTCACTGGGTGTGAGGCAGAGGACACCTACCTGCATCAAATTTAAGATATTTTAAATATAATATAATTTTTTATGTTAATAATCATCATTTCCTTTGTTTTCATTGTTTCTGCCTGCAGACAAATTAAGCAACTGTGACTGTTTCTAAGTAGGTCCTCCATCACCTCCCTTGCCCATGGTGTCCCACAAGGTTCTGGGTTGGGGCTTCTGCTGCTCCTTCTCTATCTGCTCCCTCTTCAGCACATCCTGAGCACTTTCCAAAGAAATCTCCCAACATATTTATGCTGATGACATTCAACTGTTAATCTCTTTTAAGCCCCATGAGATGTCTAAGCTGTTACAGACATTTTTAGACTCAATTAAAAACGGGATGAGTGGGAACGTTCTAGTCGAATGAAGGCAAACAGAAATCCTCATCTGTGCTCTGGACAGCTTGTTCCTAAAGTCAGGGATTCTCTTGTTCAGCTTGCTTCATTTACCAAACCCTCTGTTAGAAATCTTTGCGTAACCTTTGACTCAGCTCTCACTCTGGATGCTCATGTCAGTTCATAGTTCACTCTTCATTCTTTCATCTCAGGAATGTTGCTAGATTCAGTTCCATTGTGTCACACTCTAAGCTGGAAATTGTTTTTCATGCTTTCATTTCTTCTTGTCTGGACTACACCAACTCGCTCTTCACCTGTCTTAACAGAACTTCATTGGATCTGCCCATAAGTTCCAGAGTTCATTTCAAGATCCTGGTTCTGGTTTTTGGGGTCTTATGTGAAGAAGCACCAGTATACATCAGTGAACTCTTACATCCTTACACTCAAGCAGGTCCCTGAGACCCAGTGATCAACGCCTGCTGGTTATGCAGCGTACCAGGCTATAAGGACTAAAGGAGACAGCTGCTGCTGTGGCTCCCAGACTCTGAAACTCTCTCCACCTGAGCCTTAGATCAGTGAACTCAATGGTCTCTTTAAAAAAAAAGAAAAGCAGCTCAAAATCAAACTTTTTCAAACTGGCTTTTACGTGAACTCCTGTGAATCAGTTTCTTATCGTCTTTTTTCCTGCTTATTTTTCTATTGTCAGCTGTCTTTGTATATTTGTCTCGGTAATGATTATAAAGCATCTTGTGATTTATATCTAGAAAGCACTTTATAAATAAACCTTTATTGAACAGAATGCATTCTCACAGCACCTCACAGTTACTGTAAACACCATTATTGCACTTCAGTGAGCGACTGGTAAAATAAACTAATACTTTACTGGATGTTAGCGCAGTTAGTCAATGACAAAGAGGTGCCATACGATGATTTGTAAGATGAATTAAATGAAGTTAGACAGTACAATAAATAACTAACAAAAAATCACAGATAAATGATACTTATGTTTAAAATAAAACAATTTAATAAAGTTTTTATACAGCCTGATATGTCTACACAAACAATATAGCAACAAGCCTTGCTTGCATAAACAATGATTGAATAAGACAGCTACAAGTGTAGTTATTCTCTAAATATAATAAAAGAAGAGCCTAATAACAACTTAAATTAGATGTTAAATGACTAGAAAGCCAGTATAAACATTTATAATGAGTCCAAATGTTCCTGAAATGTGTCAAAGTAGTTTGGAGTGGCCATAAAAAGTCTCCCCCAAACAACTAGGAAGAAATAGAAAACAACCAAAATAAGATGCACAACCACTGATACCACTAAATGTTCAAAGTGAGATTAAATGGCACAACATTGCACAAGAGAAGCCATTAAGTTGTGCATGAAATAAACCAAAACACAGTGTAACACAGGTAAATCCCCAAAACAAAACAACCACTTATATCAAATTG
Organism: Callopanchax toddi; assembly: GCA_006937965.1. NCBI lineage: Eukaryota > Metazoa > Chordata > Actinopteri > Cyprinodontiformes > Nothobranchiidae > Callopanchax > Callopanchax toddi. Next base: position 2,111,842 of record SSNR01000015.1, read on the forward strand.
GTTTTGTTTCGACTCTCATAAGTCTTGGAGTCTTACGAGGCTTCATTCTGCCTGTCTGAGCCGTAAGGCCTTGTTGATAGTCTGAACAGGTGAGGAAATCAGAAGGTGTAGCTTTTTAACAGGAGTGTTTGGTTCTGGGAGTGGACAAAGAAATAATGCAGCCTTGAATCCTGGACCCATAATGTAATACTAGACCAACTCTGAGTCATGAGGGATTTGTTCCCCCCTGCTGCTGCATCACACTCCTCCACCCAGCTGCCTCTGTCCATAAATGATCCCTGTTGCCCTTCCTAAAAATACACTCCTGCTCTCACTGAGGAAAATCCCTGTGCTTTGACCTGACACACACACACACTTCTGTGGAAACTTATGAATCACACTTCTCCTAGCAGGGACTCATGAAAATGAATTTGCATGATTTTTAGCCTGCAAAATTTGACTTTGCAGATCTTATTATGTGACATAACAGCTAGATATGGCTGTTCCAGTGATATGGACAGTCAGGATCAAAGTCTACAGGTTTGACTTCCACAGTGCCTCTAAGTAGTGAGATAAAGAACTTTGCATAGCCCATGCTGCATCACCACAGACTCGTTTTGCATATCCTGCCTCTGTGACTGGCTGCTGTCACTGGAAGACAGAAAGAGGGAGGGCTGACTAACACAAGAGGAAGCAGATCTGTGTTACAACAACCCAGACTTGAGTATGCGGTCCTTGTGGATTACTGCCACAAACAGGGAGGCAAGTTGTCCATGACAGCTCCTGCAGTTGTCCAGCTCAGTTTGGGTGAATTACAGCGTGAAACTGGCGGAGTTTGCTAATTTTCCTTCCATTCCGCCTGTTTTATAAACACACAGCTGTTTATTTTGGGTTATACAACAGATTATATGACGATATTTTTGTTTAGTATAAGTGTGTGGGATTTCAGGAGTTGCAAATGAGCGCAAGTCGCAACTTGCGCGAGTTTCAACAGCAGCCGCGGCAGCAGATGAAGAGGAAAGCCTTATAAGGAGCAGGGCCAGCGGACAACGTTGGATTCTCCTCTTTATTTTTCCCCTGAGAGTGAAGTTTCATTTGACCAGCAGAAGTTATGACTTCGGTGTGGAAAAGACTGCAGCGAGTCGGTAAAAAGGCTTCCAAGTTTCAGTTTGTCGCTTCTTATCAGGAACTTGTTTTGGAGTGTTCCAAGAAATGGTGAGTAAAATCATTTCTCTTTATTACTGCTTGAATAAACCCTCCCTTAGACCCAGTTTGGTGCGTTATTCGTTATAATAACGGAGGGGTTTCCGCTCCACTGGATGGGTTCGATTCCCGCCCCCGGCAGCTGTCAGATAGCTCTGTGACACTGAACAGGCCTTCGCTGGGTTTTGTTTTTCTTTACAAAGTAAACTGACACGGATTTAATAGAATGGTCAGTCTCAATAATTATTTAAATTAGTTTTTTTTTAATTGTACGTGTTAAGTTTCTGTTTTGTTTGAAAACACAAATCCAAAATAAAACTCAGATTTACAGATTTGCTGTTACAGTTTAACAGCTTGTTGTTCATTTGTCTCTCCTGTCATTACAAGATGCAACCATTGAATGCTATTATGTATTTATTTTTCTCTCTTCTGAATAATACCTTCTACTTTATTAGGTACACTTACCCCTTTTGCTTTCAGAACTGCTGTAACTTGTAGATTCAACAAGATGTTGGAAGCTTTCCTCAGAGGTTCTGGTCTATATTGACATGATCGCTTCACTCTATTCCATCCATGGTGTGAATCTCTCATTCCACCCCATTCCCAATATTCTGGACTGGATTGAGATCTGGTGGCTGTGGAGGTTGTTGGAGTCTAGTGAACTCATTTTCATGTTAAAGAAACCAGTTAGAGTTGATCTGATGTCTGTGGCATGGTGCATCAGAAGACAGTGGTCATAAAGGGATGGATAAAGTCAGGTGTGGTGTTTAAATGATGCTCAGTTGATACTAAAGGACCCAAAGGGACCATCTGAATGTTGCAGCTGATGCTCAGTTAGAAATTCAGTAAAGTCATCTTCAACATGTTGCCTAAAGACATTTAGTTGCTGCCATGTGATTCTCTTTTTAGTTAATTGTGTTAACAAGCAGCTAAACCAGTGTACCTAATAAAGTGACCGGTGATGGTATAAGTTATGAGGACATTTAACCTTGCATTAAAATGATGTGATTCTACATTGCATTAAGGGAAAGTGTCTTAGAATCTTTGAACCTTTTCTGCTCTCTTATCTGTTGAGATTACTTTAAAGGTTTAAGCAGCTTGTCAGCCCTCTGATAAGAACCTGGTCATCAGTCATGATCAGTGAATAAGCAGCAGAAATATTGTGGAAGATTAAGAGCTGGTTAGAAACAGTGGCACCACATAGAAATCAGATCTGTTAGTCTTTGATGTGAATTGGAGAGAAAGGAAAAACACAAAGCAGAAGTGAGAAAACACCCAGAACGCTCAGTTATCTGTACTTAACCACGTCTGACTGTAAACTGTTTGGGGCCAAAGGTTTCTGACGACTTTAACACCAAATATCTGCTTGAGGGACTGGAGATGCCTCATAGGTTGCTCAGTTCTGTCTGTATGATTATTATTTGTGTTCATGTCTGCATGAATGTGGGAGGCTTCCCTGATTCGGCTCTATAATTTGAGACAGGAGACTCGTAAACTAAAGGATGCCTTTTAAGCACTGCTGCTCTCACTTCCCTCAGGAGTTGGAAAAGCCCAAAAGCTTTAAATTGATTTAAAACTATATAGCTCCTAAAATTTTCCATAACAACTAAAAATAGTTTGTGATGCTGTCAGGGCAAGTTTCCGTTAACAAAGAAGGCCCTCATATCAGTTCCTGCAGGTTTATGTTTCACTAAAGAGGCTGTTTGAAAACACGATTGTGTTTTGAGCAATATCACATGTTGCTATGTTTTTATGCACCACTATTCTTTGGGGGATCCATCACAGCTCCCTACTTCTGTCACTGGTTTTGTTTAATGATTGAATGTCTTTAAATGTCGTGTTCTGTCTCCTGTTTTCATACATTTTCCTCCTCTCCTTTTTCATCATCCCCACATGTTGCTGGTCAGGCTATTTCTGCCCGACCCACTAACACACACACACCACATAAAAAATGTGCACACAAACAAGCTCCCTTGGCTTCTTTAAACTCAGGCTGAAAATTACGTGATTCTTTTAAAGGAAGAGTACTGTGAGCTACCAGTGTGGCTTTGAGTTTTTTAAACTGATGTTTTATGAGTTTGTGACACACGTGTGTGAAATGTTTTTGGATTGAGGTGGTTCTCTTCTTGTAGAGACACACGTCTGAGTCAAGTCACATGACTCCACTGCTTCCTGTTTCACTTCCTGTACCACATAATGTGCAAATATAGAAACTGATGTTTCCAACACACATCAAAATACATAGGGTCGGGTGATTTAGTGTAACTACAGATGAGCTACAGCTTGCATTATGTTGCTATAGGTACAAATAGACAAATTAGATACACACTGCATTAATACACACTCAAATGTTCATTTAGACTCAGAGGCTTTCTTATTCAGCAGTGACAGTCACCTTGTATTTGACCCCGTGTTGTCTGTATGTCATGATATAATGTCCACTTTGTTTGGAGGTACTTTTTTTTTTATAGAAAATCAATGATCTAATCTAAAAATGTCCTAGAGTTTTAAACAAAAAAACCCTCTAGGAATTTGGTATTTTTTGTTGTTCATTTGAGCAAAATGAAATAATAATCATTTATCACATTGTTTTCTTAAGCTATCACTATAGTTTGTTGTGTTTATGTGTTTCTAAAGGCAACCAGACAAGCTCAGGGTGGTGTGGACCAGGAGGAACAGACGCATGTGCTCCAAGGTAAAGAGACTAACAACCAACACAGAGATGCTCTTCTCAGTATGTCTTGCTTTACCTTTGCTCTTAAAATCACAAATAAAAAACCTGGTCTGCACAGCAACATGAAACCTGTTAGTTTATGCTGTCACGCATATTAGCATAGCTACACTTGTGCAGATGTTTTCAGATAATTCCACCTCTAACTCAAACATAATTCAGATGTTGACCCTAAAACCGAGTCCTAACCCTCAAGCATGCTTTTTAATTAGAGTGAAAAACACAAAGACTGACCAAAATGTCCTCACTCATGCATTTTGTGTAAAACACACAATGGACTTCCAGCTGGACAAGAACACAAACCTAAAATTGTGTCAATGTGCTGTCTGTTGTGCAGCTTCACAGCTGGCAGCCGGGGATCAAGAACCCGTACAGAGGCATGGTGGTGTGGCCCGTCCCCGAAAACATCGACATCTCCGTTACTCTGTTCAAGGTACCAAACTCAGAACGCACCGGAAAATAATACATTAAAAATACAGCTATTGGCAATAACTGGTTTACATTAGAATACATGGTTTTGTTACATAAGATAAATTTATTTTTGCTTTGTCAAATAAAACACTGACGAAGGTCTAAATCAGAAAGTGATTCCTAAAGTACTGCAGTATTTTTCAGTTTTTAGTTTTGGTGTGTCACCCTAAGATTATCAGTGGTCTCCATCTGACCCCACTGGAGTCTGCTGCTGTGGCTCAAATCAAAACAGCAGAAAATATCAAGTATTGTTTTCTTTTAGGTAATTTGGTTAAAGTGCTGTAAAACACATTATTTATTCTAGAAATGACATGATGCATCAAAAGGTCTTATTCAGACATGAAGTCATGACATTCAGTTACAGATTGTATCAGTAAATAGTGACATTGTGTCATTTAGTTACACTCAATAGTTTGCATTAATATGTATATCATGTTTCTTTCAATTTATTGTTGAAAGAATTAAACAAGTTGCACTTTTGTCACTTGTTCAGGAACCCAACGCTGATGAATTTGAAGACAAAGAATGGACATTTGTCATTGAGGGTGTAAGTATCACTTTATATCATAAAAAAAATATTTCTTTGTTGTTAAAATCCCAAAAAGTTTAATTTAGATGTTAGATAAAATAACAAAAGTGCACTGAAATGTCCACACACAGGAGAACAAGGGCCACCGTAAGGTGTTGGCGTCTGCTGACATCAACCTGAAGCGCTTCGCCAGTCCGACTCCGACCCAGACCGACCTCACCCTGCAGCTGAAGCCGCTGTCGGTCAAAGTGGTGGAGGCCACACTCAAGCTGTCGCTGTCGTGTGTCTTCGTTCGGGAGGGAAAAGCCACGTGAGTAGTTCACATTTATTTAACATCTACAACCCAAGAGTGTAATCCAAAAACACTGTGTGTCTTCTTGATGTCTTTACGATTATAAAGTTTTATGTAAACTTGTGATATTTTGTCATAATTAAAAGCGGACTCTGAATGGTTGAATTCACATAAACATCATACTATTACAATTTTACTCTAAAAATGGCTTTAAATTCTGTTTGATAATTTGTGTCACATGCTGGTGTCTTCAAAGAGAGATCACTTTGGAGCGATGATAGAATGAATGTCTGTTCTTGTTTCTAAGTGATGAAGACATGCAGAGTCTGGCCAGCCTGATGAGTGTTAAACCCACTGATATTGGCAACCTAGATGACTTCAATGAAAGTGATGAAGAGGAGGATAAAAAGTCTGTTACTGCTACAGGTATAGGACTTCTCCCTGATCTTTAATGTTTTTTCCACTCTTTAAACCTTAATGTTTCCTTCCTTTCTTCTGTTTTTTGCCTTTCCTGCCTCCTCTTCTGCTGCTCTCTTCATATTTATGGCCACTTCTGCAGCTCCACACACTCTAACTCGTCCAAATCGTCCCGCTCCCCCTCCACCTGATAAGCAATCCTCCACTGGAGCCACTTTTCCAGCTTCTGGTAACTCTATTTTTCAGTTTTTCTCCTGCCAGAGAAGAGGAGGTGTAAACACTGTCTGGTTCTGTTTGTCCATTACCAAACGGCTCAGTATTTCACACATTTCTGTCACTAACTCCGCTGTGATACCTTGAACACAACATACTTCTCACATGGACATTGAACGCAACTCAGAGTCATGTGACGATAGACTCCAATGTACTGAAGTATATCTGAGTCTGGAAATGCTTTAGTGTGTACTTAAAGCTTTTGATGTCTGGAGAAGTGAAGCACATCTAAAAGCATACAATAGGCAGTTCAAGTCCCTTTAAAGTGGCTCTCTGGAGCATTTTTCTCTGTATCAAAGTTTTCTAAATGTTTTAAATGATATTTCAGGTCTAAACTATGATCTATGGGTTGAGTTCCACAACATCTGTCATTCTGATGAAGACCCTCCTTCCTCCTAGAGACCCCTTTCCATTATTTCTTGCCGCCGACATTTTTCAGCCAATGAAATTCAAATTTCTGCATTCTCTCAACATGCACGCGCATCGACCAAACCTGTACCAGTAGGGGGCGCTGTCGTACAGGACGCTCCATGTGTTTCTCTGCCGTCTCAGCCGTTCACTGAGGACTCACGGCTCATTTCTACTAAAAACCTACCCATTCTCCAGCTAAAGACGGGTTTATTTTTATTTTTAAACCTTTCACCTCACAGAATGGCAAGGCTTGACAGGATTATGCGTTTATTTTGGTCAGAAAGTTCATCCAGGGCCGAGTCAAGTTCAGCTTCAGAGTCCAGCAGCAGCTCTCTGCTAACAGAGCTAATATCAGAAGCAGCAGGGACAGAGAGGGCTCATCAGACCCTCGTAGTATTGTTGGAATAAGATTGTGAACTGTGAGTGATTAAACCCTACACATTGAGCTGTACAGTTCCTGTCCGAAGTATATGCGCCGTGTGCACGCGCGCACACGCGACCGGACGCGCGTGTCGAGATGTTTTGAGGAGGAGCCTTTGGACGCTAGATTCAAAAACTGCTCTCCTGATGAAATCCTCCGGAGTGCCGCTTTAAATTTAAAAAAAACTGCTTTACTGAAATGTTAGCATTTTAAATTACTAAAGAAGATGCACAGTGATGGATAGAACATTACAGTTTTAATTGTAGGGTTTAACAATTAGGAACATAAGAAAATCCTCTATCCCATCTAGTTCCTAACATTAGGGAATAATAATAAAGAAGAAAGACAGGATGTGTTTCAGTTCATTGGCTAATATCTAAAAAAACATGGATTTGAATGAAACTCAGTATATAATGGACAATAACAAAGAGGGCCCTATTTTCCTCCAAATTCCATTTTTTCCTGTTCTTGTGTTTCAGAATTTTAGTTATTTTTTTAAATCTAAAAATGTTATTTTGAAAGTTTAAAACAGAAAAAATATTAGGGACATTAAACAGACTGTGAATAAATGAATAACATCGATTAAAGAGGGACAAATCCTGGATATCATTTACTAGTAACGCAACAAAAACAGTTTGCTCAAGAGCTGAAAAATAACAGAGGTATCCTCATTTGTGCTGTTTGTTTAATTGAATCATAAATGAACTAGAAAAAGGAAACACAACTAATTATAGTGAGTTACTTAATTCTGAAAGGCATTTTCATTCTGCAAGTCAAATGCATCATGGTTTACATCTAAAAGCAGCTTTCAGTGTTGCAGAGACTTGTCCTGCTAATTACAACTGTTTTACTGGCGTTGAGCAACAGAGTCGAACTGAGACAAAACATCCTGTTCTCTTTCAAATCCAAGGAAAATGTAACTGTGGTTCATCTTTCTCTCTCTCTGTGTAAATGTCAAATGACATTCTTATGACACGTACAGAAGACAACAGGCTTTAATCTGCACACTGTTCTATGGTTTGTGTGTGGTTTCACTCAATTATTTAGGTCATGTGATTAACAGATCATATGACAGTATCACCACTGACTGTCATGTGATCCCAACGGTAATCTAATATTCAGCGTCTTCACAGTTCATCAGTTTGTCTTTCTGTTTACTTGTTTTGTTAAAATCATCTCTCATCACTCTTTCTTTCCATAAATTAACCCAGCCTGTGGACAGGATGTTGTCCACTCACGCCCTCCTCTTCCAATTGCTCCTCGCCCCTCCCCTCGTCGGTCCCGGCATCCTTTCTCGCCTGGTTCTGTCCAATCAGAGACCCAACCATCCCCTGGCCCCTCCCCTCAGCCATCACCCAGAGCCAAGCATCCAAAATTAGTCACCTCTGTTCTTCCTGACTTGTCCGGTTCTAATCCTCCAACATCCCAGGTTACATCACATGCTCCTCCAGTTCAGAGTACCTCCTGTGTCTTTCCTTCCTCTCCTGTGCCTCCTCCTCCTCCATCTCCAAAATCAACCAAATCTGCTCCTGTTTTACAATCAGCCCCATTAGCGTCATCTTCATCAGTGAATCCTTCTTCATCCAGTAAAGGTTCTGCACCGTCCAGTGCTGCTTCAACTGTATCCTCAGAGCTACACAGATACCCATCCCCTCCACCATCATCACCTGTAACTACAGCTTCTTCTATCATGGGTCCCCAAAAGCCATCTCTCATTGCATCCACCGCTCTAACCCATAAGCCCATCTCCACCTCTCAGTCTTCCTCTCTACAAAAGCCCTCTCTGTCCTGTGAGCCTGAAGCTGTTCAGTCTCCTCTCACCTGGACCACCTCTCAGCCCCCTTCTCTGCCCAGAATCTTCCAGTCCAGTTCAGCAAAAGGTACCAAGGATCAGGATACAAGCAAACTGTGTGCTTCAAATTAACGACTGCAGATGCACGCTGGTCTGATCTAACTGCATGATGTTTAGTGAGGTCACAAGTCAAAATACATATGAAATAGTGGATGATGTTTCACTCAAAGATTTATAACTTTATTGAACTTAATCCTAGCATGGTAAATGTTACCTGGTCACTCACCAACTTAAGGTTTTTGGTGTTACACAATCTTAATCACATGTCTGATTTCATTTTCACATATGAACACCTGAAATATACTTTTTTGATTATTTACAACCTTTGCAAATATTAACCGTCTGTTCATTAGAAATAGTCTCAGAAGTGAATGAATAAAGGGAGTCCAAACAGGAGGCATTCAGTTAGAAAACACAACATAAAACTTAAAGTGCTGCAAGGCAGATACTTCAAAAGAAAGTCAACAGGAAAGATCAGAAAGCTGGTTTGTAAATGGCAGGAAGAAAAAAGAATAAAAAACCCCACAATAACCTGGCAAAGAGTGAAGGAAACTGGGTTTATTGGAACTAGAGGCGAGCAACAGGTGTGACCATCAAAAGCAGAGAACAATCAAACGAGAACTGAAACTATGAGTCTGATCTGTTCTTTATAATAAGAAATATTTTTATCTTAATAGATAAACCCATATGTGTGTGTGTGTGTGTGTGTGTGTGCGTGCGTGCATGTGTGTGTGTGTCAACCTTGACAGGAAGTTGTCTGGATTCTCTAAAAGAGCAAAAAGAGCCTCTGTGCTTATTGTCTGGACTGTCTATGAAAAGAAACCAGATTTTTCCATCCCACAATGCTTTGTAGTCACAATGATACCCCAATCCTAATAACAGGCCTATTTCACAGGACACATTTTGACTCAGAAGAGCAAGGAGGGCACAGGTGTGATAATAAGGGCTGAATTCCATTTAGAGAATATTTTGCTCATTCGCAGTTTAACAGAATAACCAGCACGTTTAAAATGTCTGCTGTAAAATAGGCCTCTCTGGTATTTCTGTAAATGATATGAGCACAGGAAAGTGAAGGTTAAGACTTTAAAATAATATTAAAGATTTGTGTGTTTAAATCTTTGAATCCCCTACCTTTTTAAAGCATATTTTATCATTTGATTTGAATGAAAACAGCCAATATGTCCTGATATGACACAAATGTGTTCAACAACAGACAAACAGAACAATATGTTTCACAAACCACATTGAATAAAACTCTTTAACATTTAACAGAAAACATGTAAAATGTACAGAATATTTGTTAACATCCTGCTTTTTAAAGGCATTTTTGTTTCATTTTTGCTCAAAATTGAGTGTTTTTGTCTTTCAGGGTGCAACTTCCAAAACCTTTTTCTTTTTTCAACTCTTGTCTTTCTCATCCTTTCTTCAAGCTGCTGCTGATTACCATCGGCGCCCCCTAGAGGCGCAAAGTGGAGATGATTCTGCTTCAGTCTCTAGTGTGTTTCATTTCTCTTCTTTAGAACAAATTCATGCTAACTCATTTCTCATTCCAAGCCTTTTACCTTTTCTTTTGACCCTCTCTTTCATTCTGTATGTCAGGTTGTTCTCATGTCTTCAGACCTCAGGTTGTAAAGTCAATAGTCCGCCCCACCTCTCCTTCTCCTTTTTCCACTGATGTTTCATCCTTATCACTTCCCAAACCTCCTGCTTCAGAGTCAGGTAACCATGCAACTAATAGTTTTTTCATATAAGTTTATTCCAATTCCCTCAGCACCTCGTCTTTTCTGTCAATCTTGTCTATTCTCCTCAGGTGTTCAGGGAGCGTGGCCTAAGTCTGACCCTGCCCCCACAGTAGACAGTGTCGCCCCCATCCCTTTGCTGTCTAGTCCAGATCTTGATGCCCTCTGTGACCCAGAGACTCCATCTCGTTCTGTAGCCCTCCTGCGCCCCACTCCACCTCATTCCTCTTCTCTTTCCTCCCCCACTTTTATCTCCTCCCCTCTCACTTTCACTCATCCTTCTGCCCCTCCTGCTCCAATCAGCTCCTGTCAGCCAGGTATCATCTTTTTAACCAAACTGTTTTCTGTGTTTCTTGATTTCAGCCTGGATGGATTTTAAAACCACTTGTCTCTTTGTTCTCACTTCCTGTTCTGTTTGGTTTATTTAATCTTTTACAGGCTCAGCATTTCCTCCCATTCAGCTGGACAAAGGACCATCTGTGATCCCTTTGAGTCAAGCCAGAAGTTCTCCTCCAGGTAACCGGGCAGAAACAAACAGAAGAACACCTGAGCACCAACGCACACCAGGTGAAGATTCAAAGGCGGTCATCACAGCAAACAAACCTGGATCAGAAAAGACCAGGTGAGTTCACAGCATGTTTCAGGTGACTGGTATGACAATAGAAACAGAGAGTGACAAAAACCAAACAACCTTCAGACCCTAAAATGAGTCAAACAGCAAACTGGAGAATGAATGAGCAGAAAACAGATTTTCTGTTATTTAGATTTTTTAAAGGAGAAAATTTGGGCTGAGCTGTTGCTTGGTGATTCATTTATTTTCTGACCACGTTTAATTTTTTCTGACTTAATGACCTGTGAGTTGGTAAAAAAAAAGAAAAAAAAAAAAAGGAGGAGGTTTTGACTTAATGTTTGTAAAATATTTTGAGACATTTTGGCCTTTTCTGCTTCTGTTTCAGTCACAGCAACTGTTTATAACGAAAGTCACCTATTTCTTTAATCTATTTCAGAATCAGAAGCAGTTTTTTTTTTTAACCAAGTACAAGAAATTTGACTGCAGTCTCCAACAGAAGGACCAAAAATAAATAAAGAAATATAAACATAAACATGTAAACATAGAACACTATCAAATTAAGGGTTGAAGCTTCTATCTCCAGGTTGAATTTAGGATTTTTCAAGTTGAAAGCATTCTTCACTTCAGTCCCTCTTGTGGCAGAAAACTGCAATAAAAAAGATTTGCTTGTCATTTGGGGCTCACCAAAAGAAAAAAGCACTTCGTTTCCACCTTTTCTGAAATCATAAAGTCACAAGACAGTAAATCTGGTCAGACTTAAAACCAGATTTTCTTTCTCTATGAACGATTGTTTATTCATTTCCTTTATTCCTAGATTCATATTGTTTAGTGACATTAAGCTCAGAATCTCCCTCGTGTTTCTAGATAAAACTGAAAACAGCTAACAGCCTGTTTTTATTAAACTGTATAGAAATAAGATACAGAAAAAGGATCGTCTCCCTACACCTCCTCAAACTAATGCTTTCAAGTTAATTGAATTAAAAACTACAGGAAGTGCCTGCATGTTTAACTATCTTTAATCAAATACGTTTCAGGTTATAACGTTTGCTTTACATTGTGATGGTTTGCTCTTATGCTATTTAGATTTACAACTCTGGTTTTAGTAGTATATTTGTACATTTCAGTCAGTTTTATGTTGCATGTAAATTAACTGTTATTTTAGTGGTTTTACTTTTTTAAGGACTTTAATGTGGAATGGTATTTGACACACAGATCTCGCACCAGAACTGTGTTAACACAGATGTTTATCAGGAAATAATCAATCAGATTCTAATTAAGTTTACCTCCTGAAGCTTTCATTAAGGGGTGCAGAGCTAATGTGTTATGCTTGTGCACTTATTATTTAAATTTTAAGGTTTTATTAATATTTAACTGATCAGATCAGCTGTCATTATATGAAGAAGTGGAGTAACACTCCATGTAACAGTTTTCTTCTTTTGTTGTTTTCCAGTACATGGAATAAAAAAGTAACTCTAAATACAGTAAAATGTTGGTAAATACTCTGCAATATTATAGTTTCTTTTTTCCATATTGACATTTTAATCACTTTTCTTTCAGTGGTCATCATGACTGGTTCCTGATATTCCTAATATTGTTCTTGTTGAATTCTTGTGCTTTAAAAAAAAAGAAATTGAGCAGATTTTGAAAAACTGTTTCTTTTGGAGACTCCACTGAATCTCAATGAATCAAACTACATCAATACTGTAGGATTTGTCTCGTAAATGCTTGTTTAGGCATGTTTTTCAATATTCTAGTCAAACATTTTTAGTCCCTATAGTTTGTGTAAATATGCACTGAACTTATACCTAAAAAGGTGCCCTGGATACCTTTTTAAAATGCAAAAAAACAAAATAAAATTGTGACCTGTTTTTTGTACTCAGACTAAAAGGGTTAAAGTTGATTCTGAGTTGATTTTCAAAGAATACAAAATACCATCTAAAGATAGGTTTCCTCACCGTTTCATTCCTAAAAACAACCCAAGTGGCTCTTGAGTGCTCTGCCATGTTAGCATGTTGTTGATTAACATTTTGTGGATCTAGGTTTTGGTTTTTGGTTGTTTTGGTTTAAAGCTTCCTGGATGCTAATTTGCTAACAGCTGCAGAGTGATTTGCACAAGCAAAAAAACAAACATAACCTTCAGTTTGATTTGCTTTGACCGCCCTAAAGCCCAGCACCTTCTCCACTCTCAAGTCTGATTTACCCATATTTCTGTCCCCAGTCCTGCTCAGTCCAGCTCTGAGTTGATCGTAGCCCCGCCCCCTCCATGGCCCTTTTCCTGCTGTGAACATGCCACCCCTGATCAGTCCTCCACCAGTGTTGTTGCAGCCTTTATCACACCTAAGCAGCCAAATGCTGAAGATATATTTAAAAAGCCACCTGAGAGCATTACAAGCTTTTTAATGAGTGAAAATCCACCCCAAACAACTGATGACATCATTAATGAATCACTTAATAAAAGACGAGAATCAGGGAGTTTGTTTCTGGAAGAGGACTCTAAGTGTGATACTATCAAAAGGTGTCCTACAGGGTGAGTTTTGTTTTTCTTTTATAAAAAAAATAAGAAATAAACAATTAGGGTTTAAACTGACCATAAAAAGATTTTTAGGAGGTTTTTTGATGACACTGAATTTTATACAAGGATTTAAACAACTTTGTTTATCTGTTCTGCAGTCCTGAATATAAAACCTATGAAAAGACAAAGGGAGAAAAGGCACCACAGACAGAGCAGTTAGAGGGAGCAGAGGTGAAGGAGAAACAGAGCAAGTCAGATATTCAAAAGAAAGAAGAGGAAAGGAGGAGAGAGGAAGAGCAGAAGAAAGAGGAGGAGACGAGAAAACATGAGGAAGAGAGGAAGAGACTGCTTGAAGAGGAGAAGAAGAGACTCTTACAGGAGGAGGAGGAGGTCAGGAGGGATAAAGAAAGGAGGAAGAGTGAAGAAGTGAGACTCTTGAAGGAGAAGAAAGATAAGCAGGAGAAACTGAAGGATGAGGAGGAGCAGAGGAAACGAGCAGAAGAGAAAAGGCTCCTGGAGTCAAAGGAGGAAGCAGAAAAACTCAAACATGATGAGGAGAAAAAACAAGAAAGAGAGAGATTTATGAAGATGATGAAAGAAGATGAGGAGAAAAGGATGGAGGAAAAGAGAGTATTTGAGGAACAAAGAAAGAGGAGGGAGGATGAGAAAAAGAGGCTCCTGGAGGAGGAAGAGAAAACAAAGATGGAGGAAAGACGTATAAAAGAGGAGCAACAGAAAAAGAAAGAAGAAGAAAAAAGAAAGTGGGAAGATGAAGAAAGAAGAAAACATGAAGCAGAGAAAGAATGGAAGAGATATGAGGAGAAGATCAGAGAAGAAGAAAGAAAGAGGAAAGCTGAGGTAGAGAGAAAAATGAAGGAGGAGGAGGAGGAGAGACGAAAGGTCCAAGAGGCAGAAGAGAGAAGAAAGAAGGGAGAGGAGAAGAAGAGAGAAGAGGAAAATAAAAAACTCAAGGAGGTAGAAGAGAGAAGAAAGATGGAAGAGAAGAAGAGAGAAGAGGAGAATAAAAAACTCAAGGAGGCAGAAGAGAGACGAAAAATGGAAGAGAAGAAGAGAGAAGAGGAGAATAAAAAACTCAAGGAGGCAGAAGAGAGACGAAAGAAGGAAGAGGAGGAGAGGAGAAAGAAGGCAGAGGAGAAGAAAAGGCTGGAAGATAAGGAAATTAAAAGGAAAGAAGAAGAGGAGAGTAAAAGAATTAAGGAGGCAGAAGAGAGAAGAAAGAAGGAAGAGAAGAAGAGAGAGGAGGAGAATAAAAGACTCAAGGAGGCAGAAGAGAGAAGAAAGATGGAAGAAGAGGAGAGGAGGAAGAAGGCAGAGGAGAAGAAGAGGCTGGAAGATGAGGAAATTAAAAGGAAAGAAAAAGAGGAGAGTAAAAGAATTGAGGCAGAAGAGAGAAGAAAGAGGGAATTGGATGAAAGAGAGAGATTAATCCAAGAGCAAAAAGAGAAGGAGAAACTCATAAAGGAAAATAGAGAAAGGATGGAGAGGAGCAAAAAGGAGGAGGAGGAGAGAAGCAAGAGAGAAGAAGAGAAGAAAAAACTGCTTCAAGAGGAACAAATGAGACTGGAAGTAGAGAGGAAGAAAATAGAGGAGGAGAGGAGGCAAAGAGACGAAAAGGAAAAGGCAGAAAGGAAATTGAAGGAGGATGACGACAGGAGAAAGAAAGAAGCAGAAAAGAAGCTTCTGCTGGAAAACAGAAAGAGAAAGGAGGAGAAGAGACAAGCTAAGGAGGAGGAGAATCAAACCGTCTGCATTACAGAGGACAACAAGTCAGACGAGGACAAGGAGAAGATGAGAATCACCACACCTCCTGTTTTCAAACATCCCCACACTCCTCCTAAAGACTTGACACAAACTCCACTTCCTGTTCCGCAGTGGTCACATGACAGAAAAATGGTCGAGTCATCAGTTAATAAACCAAACTCAGCTTCTGATGATGAGCGGTGAGTTGCTGAAGTGACACAAACATTTCTTCTGTTGGTTCTGTCTGGTTGCTTTAATAGAGGGTTAATAAAATCAATCATCTCTAAAATCTAAAACTATTTATGTTGATTTGTTTGTCATTTTGTTGCTCAATATTTGACTCTAAAGGGGCACAAAGATTAACTGAATTATTCAATAGTTTTTTCTAATACTTCTGTTAGTTTGTGGAGATTATTTTGTGATATTTATTCATTTAAAGCTTCACTGATTGGTTGAAACGTCTGTACATGCAAAACTGTTTCTAACAAATAACAGGATTCAGTGATTCGCCTTTATTGGAATCATTTTTAAATCATTAAAATAAAATAAAAAATCTTGCAGCTAATTTATTTTAATCCATATCAGTAATATACAACATCAAAGACTTTTTTTCTCAAAATAAAAGAAGGACTGTGTTGGTAAATATATATTTTTTCCTTTCATAATTTAAAAACATGCATGTTTAGATGAACATTGTACAATAATTTCAAATAATTTGTGTGTGTGTGTGTGTGTGTGTGTGTGTGCGTGCATGTTTTTTGTCTGTTGTCATTCCATTTGTTGTCTTATTTGTCCAAGGTTTACCCACGTTTCAACCGACGTGGATAAAATAAGGTTGAAAGATTATTTTCTCAGACATTTTCACATTTTTTTGCAGTTACAACATTTTAAAGTACAACACCCTTTCATTAATTTACATTTTTATACCATATAAAAAGTTATACACTGATGAAAAATGCAACAAAGTTGTAGAGATTATTGTTCTGAATTGACCCGTCCAGAGTTTATATTTAATAATAAATCAGTTCTAACGTTTCATATTTTGTTTTCTTCTCGTTTTTTAAATCCTTGTTCCCATGTTAAATCGATAAATGTTGTTTGTCATTTGTTGAGTGGATGCATGAATGAGATTACTAAAACTAATATCAAGTCTAACTCCATAAATGTTTGTGTTCATTTAAATTACGGATTGCAGTCATCAGTATAATCAGCTGCTTCTGATGACGTTGCTACTGATATCAGTCATATTGGCCCCACAAATACTGAGCATCAAGTTCTGTTGGAGTTTTCTCTCCTCATTTTTTACCTGATGGCTGAACTCTTTTACATTCTCCATCCTGCTTCTCTTGACTTTTTTCATTTCCCTCTTTTCCCTTCCTTAGCAGTCTGAGGCAACCCTCTGTCATAAAGGAAAGCTTACTGTCAAAGACTAAAATCCCAGAAAAGAACATATCAGCCACATGTTCTCCACCTGACATCTGCTCAGGCCCCACTGTTCAGCTCTCTGCTCAGAACAAAACAATGATATTAGAGGCCTTGACGCCCACGCCACCTCCTCAGAGGCCATCCGAGGCAGAGATTCCTCTATGGAAAGTGCTAGAAGGGAGAAGTGGGAAAGATTCGCCTGAAAAAATCTCTGCCAACCCTTTGTGCAGAGGGTAAGAACAGATGAAAAGGCCTTTTTCTGCTCGTTTCTCTGCTTCTAATCTTCAATATGTGTTTTTCCGCCTTGCAAAAGTCACATTTGCAATTGATTTGTTAAGAAAAATTCTCAATTTGTGTTTGTGTTTTTTCCCCCAGCTCATCCAGAGAAGATCCTGCTGAGATTAACACTCTTGTGGGACAAGAGTGCCAACTAGATAAAAATTCAGAAATGCACCCAGTAGTTTCACAACCCAGCTCACCACTGGTCCAAGAGGAGCCCAAAGAGCTAGAGAAACCCCATGTGCAACCAGCAACCTCTAATGATCTGTCCCTGAAACCATCTGGTGATCAGACAGTTCTTCTGTTGGAGCCACTTCTGCCCTCAAAACCAGAACCGGAGCTGCAGGAGGAACGCGATCTCCAGCCGTCAGGCAAACCAGAGCAGGAGGGAGCAGATGAGGAGAAACCAGTGGATGGTGGTCTGGAGTCTTTAATGATTACTGAGGAGCCGGTGTGTGAGGCAGAGAAGAAGCTGTGGGCAGCTGTGGAGGAGACCACGACAGAGACAGAAGCTGAAAGAGGGATGGACATCAGTGAAAGCATCGAAGTGAAGGAGGATAAGCAGAAAGAGGAGGAGGAGGGTGTAATAGGGGGGTGAGTCAGTGATGGTTGCAGTCTTTGTAGAATAGCTTCACAAACTTGCACACGCGCTGACTAACATCACCTAACTGGAGCTATTCAGTAGCTAATTTAACCTGAAGCTTTTCTCCTCACATTAACACGCTGATAATCTGGAGATGAGAGGCTTTCCAGTTAAAACGTGTTTGTATGTGTTTTCTGTTTGCGTGGGGTAGTGCCCAGAAATGTGCACATGCAGAGGCAGATGTGTGTGTTGCAGAGCAGCAGAAGGAGGCAGCTGCTGGCTTCATGTCAGCAGTAGCTGGGGTGTTATACAGAGGGTGAGTCTCTCTGCCTGCCGCTGCCATCAAAGTCTGCTAAAGAATGCAAACTGTTTTTTCTAGACTGCTGTGCTTGAAAGCTGTTGAACCATAGTTTAGATTTCTGCATAAAGAAACATGATCAGTCATAGAAATAGATGTGGGGGCTCATGCAGGACTACTTATTTTGAAGAAAATCATCTAGAATTATGTGTCTATAAGCAGCTAAGCTAAAACAGAAGTATCAGCAGTGACAACATTACACCACAGTTTGGATCAGTCCACATCAGACTTATTCATATGAGCTGTATAATATTGCTGCTATACATTACTGTCATTCTCCTGATAACAGACTTTATAGTGTGATAGAGATCTTTAGTTCTTTAGAAAACACCTTTGGTTTACACAAGATGTCCTAAACTACTATAATGTTTGAGACTGAGCCTTCTTAGACAGCAATTCTGATGCTATGTTCTTTATTTTTCTACTTTTTTCACAATCTGACTGGATTTTTGAGTCCAGACTCTCTTAGGGATAGTTGTGTGACCCTAACGTCTAACAACTACTTTTCTAAAATAATCAGAAATCGCCTTTGATCATACTAAAGCATGAAGATCAGACACTGAAATGTGTCAGTTCTTTAAATAAAACATAGTTTAAATCAATTCTGCTGAAACAGTGTTGCGTTCATCTGATCTGGTCACAGAGAATCTGTGTTGCGTATCTTACAAAAATGCATGGTTCATAAAAGTTATTCCTTGCCTTTAGTTGTGTCGGCATGTTTTGGTTAGAACACAGAACAACATGAAACTCAGAAAAATATGTTTCCTTTGGGCGCTTCTGCAAAACCCTTTGGATTAGCACCAAAACAAAGTCTGTGAAGGAGACTAATCAAGCATGATGTTTGGCTTTCTGTCACAGGGTTCAGTTGTTTGCAAGTTATTTCAGGGTGAGCTCTGTCTCACAGTTTTCCTCTTCATCATGTTTGCCCCTAGCTTTGAGACAATAGTCTCTATACTCCACACAACTGGATCCAATGATGTCGATCATCCACAGTCTTCTGCAGACCAACCACCCCAACCTCCAGATAATGATGCCCAGCCATGTTTACATGAAGTAGATACAGAGACCCTTTGTTCATCTGAGCCTAATGATCAGCTGAGCACCATCAGTGTGGATGTTTCACCACCCAAAGATTTCTCTGATGCAGCAACAAGTCAGAAAGTTATTGAGGATAATGTCTCTAAAACTGAAGCACATCTGAAGCAAGGGTTGAGTTTGGTGGCAAGTCTGAGACTAGCAGCCATTGAGCAGGAGAAAGAAAGAGAAGAGGAGATGGAGAGGGTGGAAAGAGAAGAGATGGAAAACCTTATAAAGGCAGAGAATGAGAAGAGAGAAAGAGATAAAAGAGAAGAGGCAGAGAAGAAAGAGAAAGAAAGGTTGGAGAGAGAAGAAACAAAGAAGAAAGAAAGAGAAAGGCTGGAAAAGCTAGAAGCAGAGAAGAAAGAAAGAAAACGATCAGAGGGGCAAATGGAAAAAAGGAAACAACAGCTAGAATGTGAAGAGGCAGAGAAGAAACAGAAAGAGCAGCTGGAGAAGGAAGAGGAAAGAAAGAGGATGGAAAAAGTGAGAGAAGAGCATGAGAACAAGCAAGGAGAGGAGAGGAAAAAGGCAGAGACAGAAATAAAGCAACTGAATGAAAACATTACTGAAGGAAGTAAAACCAAGAAGAAAGAAAATGGGGAGTCTGAAATGGAAAAAATGAGAAAAGGAGAAAATAGAGAGGCTGTTTGGAAGAGGGGGACACCTCCTTCTTTCTCATTTATTCCAAACAACCAGAGAGTAAACAGCCAATCAAACAACTGGCCTCCGCTGAGAGAGGCAGAACTGGATGACATTGCTTATGATGAGAAGCTACAGGATGAAAAATCCAAATCTGATCCAAAACCAGAGAGAATAGTTCCATCAAATGCTGAGGCCAGTTTGGTTTCTACCAGCCTCTCCGATTCTGTCAACACTAAAGCCAAAGGTTCTGTAAGTGCTGTTAAAAAAGCACCAGATGATGCTGATCTGAGATCAGTTAGAAAGAGTTCATCCTGTTTTAAACACGCTGCCATCCCAGAGTGGTTGAGAGAAGAGGAGGAGGAAGAAGTAGAGTATGAAAGAGGACAGGAAGATCTGGGCTCCGTCTGGTTGGCTGAGCTGTACATGGAAGGGGAAGCAGGGTGAGTAAGGGATGAAGGAAGGATCATTAGTAGTAGCTTGGCTTCATGACAGAGCTCTGTTTGTTGCTTCTTGTGGATTAAAGAGCTGTGTATGTTTTCCCTTAACTCTCAACATCTGCCAGAAATTACTAAACTTGCATCCTTGATTTCCTGAAGGTCTTCCTCATGACAGACTTGTGTGTCATTTCCAAAACAGCATCATTATTGTATATTGTTTCAAGAAAAGTGGAATTTCCTCTTTAAAATTGACCTTGATCATGACTCTTGCCAGATATTTTTAAACTGGAAGGAGACTATAGACATGATGTTTCAGTTTTTGTGACTAGCCAGTGAAATTCTCTTTAATATTTTCACATATGAGAGCTACAACAGCTGAAATGACTAAAAAGCTAGTTGATTGTCGCTGTGACCCACAATCAAACCCCTTAGCGTCCATTAGATGGTCTAAAGAAAATATACATCTGCTTTCAGCTCAGTTTGTTCATTTAATCAGTGGATAAAGAGTATCTGAGTGAAAGCCGTTTGCATTTTGACTAATAAATTGAGAAAAGGAACTGCTAATAGCTTTAAATAGGGCAATTATAAGATAATGCATGGTGAAAATAGAAGACAAACTGCAATGGAGGTGGATCTGTTGTAAATATGGTTTAAAAGTATAATTTGTCACTGTTATGTAGCATGTTCATGGCTAAATGATATGTAGCTTGATCTCTTGATGTTGCATTCAGTTGAAACTAAGACATGTTTATTAAAATGCGAATAATCTCAGCCACTGACCTTTGACCCTGTAACATTATGGAGGCTACAGCATAAAAGTAGTTGAGCCATTCTCAATAACTTTCATGATTTGCAACATTAAAAAGATGACACTCATACCGCTTGAGATGCTTGTTTCCAAAGCAGAATGTTGCATGGCTTAAGTCCTGGTTGGATCAGTGCTTGGTAACTTTAGTCACATCTAAATCAAGTTGGGGTTTTTTTTTCAGTTCTGAAATCTTCTTTTCTGTCTTCAGCCCAGAACACCCACCTCCTGCTGTAGGCCAGAAGCCCTCTTCAGCACAAACTCCTAATCAGAGCTCTGAACCGCCTGAGACCAATCAAAATAACAGACAGCGTCCTAAGCATCCTTTGCAAATGGAGGATGGATTCAAACTGAAACTCAAAAATTCACAAAATCAGCCGATGATAAAACAGAGTGATAGTGTTGTCGCTAAAACTGGTCACAGTCAGAAGGTAGCAACTGATGAAGAGGCAGGATTTGTTCAGTTGTCAGTGATACCTTTGCCTCTTTCTCAAAGAACAATCGATGAAAACTTAAATAGTGACTCGAAACTCTGTAAGACGCAGGATGAGACAAAAATCAACACACATTCAAACAAGACTTTTGAAATTAGTTCTGAAGTGGACGAGAAGACCTCCAGTTTAAAGAAGGATTCAAGCATCCTAAAAAGTGTCAGTCTACAAACAAGTAATGACCATAACACAATCTCAAAAGACCAGCAGCTCCAAGAAGAAGAAAGAGTTTTACTGGATAAAATTCACCAGATGTCAGGTGACACTTCCCCTGTCTCCAGCTCTCGAGGTCTGAAGCTACTCATTCCTGCACCTGGTGATATTAGAGATATTGACTGTGATGCCACAGAGATGAAAAGCTGTTCAGATATCCCCGCTGACATTTCTGATCTGACTCAGCTCTCTGTTGTTACCTGCTCTGAAGCCCTGCAGGAAATAAAATTAAGTGACACAGAAGACCCTCTTGGACAGGACAACATGTAAGTTAACAGAGACTGGAAACCTGGTGCTGCTCTCAGAAAATATGTTTGACAGCTCTCTTTTAAACCACTGAGAGTACAGAAACTTGATCCTGCTTTTAAATTTGAGGAGTCTTGGTACAGGGCTGGTAACCTTTTTTAGGCATGCAGCACATGTCGTGTTTAAAATGTGATCAAAAACAGGGTAGAATTATCTTACTGACTTGTAAAAACCCAAACAAATTGTGGAAAGTAGAGACGTGTGTAGATCCTTGACTTGAGTATTTAAGAATTAGCTTTGATTTGACCTGGAAATCATTGTGTTTAATTTTTGTCTGATTTTGTTTTGACACTGTCTTTATTTTACTGATCCAAAGCTTGATTGGAACTTTCTCTAGAAGCATTTCTTGCTTGTGATAGATGTTGAATAGATGAAACACCATGGAAGTTTTAAGCGTCGACATTTCAGTTGAAGACTGACATTTCTAAACAGTTTTTTGAGATGATTTTCTTGAGAAATTGATCATCATGAACCTGCTTTGAGGGAACAACGCTGCCAATCCTGAACTCAAATCTTGAATTCTTCAAGTTATGTCCTCTGCTCTCTAACATCAAGTCATTTTTGACATCAGCTTGCTCATCCTGGTCATCACTACACATTTGCATGTCTCTTATCTGCTGTTGGTTAGAGGAGACTTTTATTTCATTAAAAATTAATGTTGTCCTTTATCATCATCTGTCTTTTGTCTTATTCCCTCATAGAGTGAAACACCAGCCATCAGACCTCCCTGATGGTGGAGAGAAGAAACAACCATCACTTCCAAAAGACACTTCCTTTACACCCACCATCGTTTCCTCCCATCACTGTGAGATTAAGACTTCTTGGCTTCCGACATTACCAGAGGAAGAAACGTCTGACGTTAGAACTGCTGATCCTGTGCCGGTTGTCAGAGAGGCAGCTGATGGGAAGGATGACACAGCTGAGGTAGACACATAGAAGGCTGACACTGATATCGAAGTTAAGTTTATTTCCTGATCATCCTACTCTTCCTGCAGGACCTTGTGAACTCCAGCCAGTCTCTGCTTGAGTGGTGTCAGAGCATCACCAACAAGTATCCGGGTGTAAAGGTCACAAACTTTAACACGTCTTGGAGAAATGGCCTGGCTTTCTGTGCCATAATGCACCACTTCCATCCAGAAAAAATGTACGTCTCTGTTAAATATCCATGTGTTTTGGTTGCATCACAGACAGTCATGTTACCAGTGTCAACACGGCTTATTCATCTATCAGTTATAAAAAGGTTTTTGGTTATTTTTCTTGTTTTTGCTTCATTAGAGATTTTGACCAGTTGGATCCTCAGAATATCAAGCTCAACAATAAGAAGGTGAGAATGATGTTCAAGTTTATATTCAGCTCTTTGTGTTTTTGTGGTATGCTAGATCCAGAAGTGTTTTACTGTTAATTTCACAGCTGCTCTGCCTCCTGTTTCTCTTTTCTGACATTAGGCTTTTGATGGTTTTGAATCACTGGGCATCTCTCGTCTCTTGGAGCCATCCGACATGGTCCTTCTGCCCATCCCTGACAGGCTCATAGTTATGACTTACCTCAGCCAGATTCGCTCTCACTTCACCAACCAGGAGCTGAGTGTGCTGCAAATAGAGCACAACAGCAGTCAGTCCAGTTATGGTCTGGCCCGCGCTGGTCCCACCAGCGTGGATGCTGCTGCGTTCTGCATGGCCAGGCTGAACGAAGGCGTGAGTCTGGAGGAAGGAGGGAGCAGCGTGCTGGTCGTCCCGCCACCCAGAACTAAACGAGTTGTTAAAGGTATAATCCTCATTTCCCTCCAAAAATACAATACATTATTTCTGTGAGTTTTTACTTTGATTCTGTTTTGTGTTTATAGATGAGTCAATAATTCCAGTGCCACCCCCAAGATCGATTACCAAAGCAGGAAAATCTGGACAGGTGACTTTTTCTGGCATGCTTCACGTTCAGTTAATGCAATCTCAGCATGAACATCATGTCTTTTCCTTTACAGGATGAAGATTTAAAGACAAACTCTACAACAGGTGGGCACCTGAAGACCAATATCCAATATGTCTAACATTTTTGTCCTTATTGTTTTCCTTCTTGTCATTCATTCTTGAATCAGTCCTTTATGTGTTTCTGTGTTTACAGAGTTGCAGAGTGTAGTCGAGTCTCCTAAGCAAGAAGAAACAATGGTCAGTAATGTCTTCTTCATTTTTTTTCTGCTTAATTTCATTTTTAAATCTCTTTGATAGTTTGTATTGTCCCAAATGTTGGAGCTCCCTTTAATCATTCGACTGTCTCTTTCTTGTTTCTTCCCTTATTGCTTCCAAATCCCTGTCTTCACCCACTGTTCTATTTGTTGTGGCTACCGGTTGTGTTTACATTCATATGTGTTTGTATGTTTGCATTATGTGTGCATGCGTCCGTGCATGTGTGTGTGTGTGTGTGGTGTGGCTTGTGGTCAGTGCCTGCAGGACACCAGTCAGTACGTGCTGAGTGAGCTGGCAGCACTGGAGACGGAGCAGAAGCACATCGACAGCAGAGCTGCTGTGGTGGAGAGACGACTGCGAAGCCTCATGGAAACGGGTCAGTTTCACACTCAAAAGTTGGCGAAAGGATCAGCACCTAAATTAAGCTGATTTAAACCAAATGTCAGAATTTGCCTTATTTTGTTTAACTATAAACACTTAAACTAAGGTAACTGAGTATTTTGATGACAAATGGGATCATGTTCATTCAGTGCAGCTCGATATCTGTAAAATTGACTGACTTACAACACTTAGTGTTTGCTAATGATGATCAGTTGTAGATTTTCATATAATAATTACTTTCTGAAAATATTTCACATTATCTCTGCATAAAGAACATATATACAGACTGCTGTTTCTTTCTCTTTTGTTTAGGAAGTGACCGTGACGAAGAGGAGAGGCTGATTCAGGAGTGGTTCACTTTGGTGAACAAGAAAAACGCTCTGATTCGCAGACAGGACAACCTGGAACTACTGTAAGAAGACTGGCAACAAATTCACTCAAAATAAAAATCCTCTTGGTTCTAAATGTTCCTGATTATTGACTTGCCTACAGACAAGAGGAGCAGGATCTGGAGAGGAGATTTGAGCTTCTCACCAGAGAGCTGCGGGTCATGATGGCTATAGAAGGTCAGTAGATGGTGGTGATGTTGATTTGTTTTTCTTTAAATATGCATATGGGTGATATTCTAAAATACACATATGCAGATCAATGAATTTCAACTAAATAGTTAAGTTTAGGTTGAACTGAAGCACAAAACACACAAGTCACACCCATTCTGAGTTTTTCTTCTTTGTTTCAAAAATAAAAATGGTTGGCTAAAGAATCCTGCTGTGTTTTGCAGACTGGCAGAAGTCATCCACTCAGCAGCAGAGGGAGCAGCTTCTCCTCCAGGAGCTGGTGTCGTTGGTCAACCAGCGAGACGAGATCATCAGAGACATTGATGCCAAAGAGAGAGGGTGGGTGTCTGAAAACAAAACATTTGTGTAAATCTGGTCTTAACTCTAACCAGTGTTCTGTGTTTGCAGTGCACTGGAGGAGGATGAGCGACTGGAGCGAGGTCTGGAGATGAGGAGGAGAAAATACAGCAACAAAGAGAAATGTGTGTTACAGTGAAAGAAGATCTTCCTCCATCAGATCCTTCAAAACACTGGAGTTTTATACTTTTAGTGCATTCATTTTCAAGAGATCTGCTTTTATTCTGAGGCTGTAAAGTTTGTGTTCTTTGAAAGTGTCAAATTTGCATTATTTCCTAATGTCAGTGTTATTTGAAGTTTTTCACATTTTTATTTATTCTAATAAGGTGTCAGTTTGTTAAACATTTTTTTGCACATATGTTGTTTTCTGTGGGCTCCTGTGAGTTTTCATTTTGAACGTTATTCAGTATTCAAACTCTGGATCATCCTCTCTGTTTGTTTGATGCTGTGAATCAGTCTCCTGTGCACTGAGAAGACAATTTTTAAACTGACACCTTAAAATGTAGGTTTTATAATAAATAATTCATAGGTTTTCACGGTCTGAGCACATAGAGATCTGTACTTCAGGTGATGCACTTGTATCTCTTTTCAGTTTAAAGTATTTTAGTACTGTCCAAACACTTCACAAACTGTTTGTGATCGAGCTGGACTCAATCTCAAAATACTTAGTGTAGCTTATGATGTATTTTCACTTTTAGGATGGAATAAGACATATTCTTTTGTAGATTTAAAAATATATATTTTCAGGTTGAACTCTGGTGCCTTGACTTGATCACATCCTGTCTGGATATTCAGTCAGAAGTAGAAGTAAAAGCGTTCCCTTTATTTCTGTATTGTTTGACTACTATGTGCATGCTTTCTGAGGTGTGCTAATAAATCGGTACCCATGGCACAAAGACTACCAGATGTCTGTATTTATGAGAATATACAGTAATAGTGAATAATTTTGAAAAATATAAAATTACGTAATAAACATTGGTTGCTTGCCTGTACTTCATTTTGTTTTATTTGTTGTGTTTTGTAGCCTGCTCCTAGAGGCAGTCAGAGGTACTGCAGTTTGATGCCTCTTTACATTATAATACAGTATTATTTATACTAATTGCAAGTTTCTAGAATAGTATTTAGGAATTTCCTGATAAAACAAAGGACTTTTTGGTCCATGCAGCTCATAGTGAAAGTTGCATTAAATGTAACAAAATGCAAAACATTTGCACATACCAATGAGTTTGGTGTTAACATTTCTTTTTGGATAACATGTTGAAATCAATTATAATCAAGCTTTTATAAGTGCTAGTGTCTGCTAGCCTAGTATACTAGACCATCAGTTCTATCCACATATATACAGTAGTCTGGTTTACCAGGCTAAGTGTCTGCAGCAGTCAAAGAGGAGGCCAGAATCTTCACTCGATGGTTTGTTGATGTCAATGTGGTCACTTTTAAATGACCATTTTATAATTTATATGTTTAATAAAGTGAAGTCTGAGTCCTCAGGTTGACATGTCCCTGTGGGAGCTGATGGGAGTCCGTGTGCAGGGTTTCCTTCCTGCTGCCTTACTACCGTTACTGCTGACTGTGGTAAATCAGGGAGTCCTCAAAAATTTCAAGAAAATGAAGTCATTAAGTCACTGCATTTGTTTAATCTTTTCTTAAACTCTATTAAATAATGCTTAAATCTAAAAAAAACAATTTTTTTAAAGCACATTAAAGCTGAGATCCTAATTAGAACTGAAGAACTGAATAAGATGATTAAATACATGCAGTGAGGATTAGCTTATTTGTGAGTTGTCAGAAACTCACAAATAGCTTTTCTGTAGCATCAAATGTCACTCTGAAGCTTTTTTTAATAAATCACTTCTTTTTTTATTGCGCATCAAGGACAGTTTAGATATTTCAGAGATTTAATTTCCATTCCTGTAACTATATAGCGAGATTTTACTACTTCCATTGACTTTTTGCATTCTGCAGTGATATCCCTCGAGTGTATTTAAACAATAGGCTTAAAATATTCCTTTTAGCTTCCAGATCTTTGTTTTAATCTTCTCTTATGATCAGTTATTGCATCCGCATGTTCTAAACATTCTATTTTATTTGACACATCAGGTTTTTTACCTCGGGCCTCCGGTTAACTCAGCAGCGAACAGCCCTGATGGCTTCACCATCACTGCAATCTGCTCTGGGTTTGTCTGACTGTAAAATATTTAAACGCTATGTTGGAAAAGTTTGATGTGGAGAGTTTTTACATGTGTGTTTCCATTGCAGTGAGGGTCATCATGAAGTTCTGATTTTATTTTCCCAGATGTTCCATCTTGGAGGGATTGTGTAAAAGATGCAGAGTGGCTCAGAAACCAGGTGGTGGCGCCAGACCGAGGAGCTGGTGTTCAGAGGGGGCATGCTGCTGCCCTGCACTGGACCCACAGCTGGAATTCTCACAGCTCCACTTTTCTTGAGTGTTAAAATTGTATTTATTTATTGTTTATTGAACTAAAACATGATGAGAATAAGTTTACCTGCAGCATTTTTTCACTTTTAGGAAGTACATTGTTAGAATCATATATTTCAAACCCTTTTAATATCATTCCAGCTCATTTTCACTAGTGGCACCTTGGTAGGGAAAGTACGAGCATCATCTTCCTGGAGGAAGGTGAGTTTCCTAAACATGAACCCTCTAATAAACCATGTATAGGATCATTTACTGTAAACAGAATACAGGTAAAGAGGCTTTTGTTATATAATGAGCGGATAATCTTTAAATTTGACAGAGTACTCATCGTGCTGGTTTTTTTTGCAGGGGTGTAGTTTTTATACACACCTGTGTTTGGTGCCTTTGAACTGCTGAGATAAAAACCAGAGAGCACACTGACCTGCTTAAACACAACAATCTGGCTCTTTATGGCTGTGATTCTGAAGGTCATGTTATTGGTCCAGTTTCATGCTATTCATTCTGCAACAGTCTGCCTGACATCAGTCCTGCTATGAACCATCGTCATCGTTGAGTCCTGCTTTAGTTCTGTCCTGCTGTTCCTGGTGCTGCTGCTCCCCCTGACAGACCCCTTCCTCTATGCTGCCATTCCATTCCAGTCAGCAGCCTGACTCCCCCTCCAGAATCTGAGTGTGAGATACTTTTAAGTTTGTAAAAACAAAATGCATATTTTAAACGTTGGATTTTATTTTGTGCCCGGTTTTTAAATACATTGAACTTTATCATTTATTAAATTTAATGTGTGTGTGTGTGTGTGTATGCATGTGTTTATGGGTGGGTGTGCATGAAAGATCCTAGCACTTCAGACATTTCCTGCATGGTTGAAAATATTTCCTACTGTATGAAACTCAACACCGGTACAATCGTTCCTGGCTACTGCAGAGAAAAGTTGGTGTGCAGCTGAGAAAAACAGATGAAGTGTGGTGGTGAAGAAGTGAGATGGGGAGACAGCAGGAGAGAAAGAAAGAGGCAGAAACACAGACACTGCTGCCAACAAATACACAAAAGGAAGCAGATTGAACAGAAAGACTTTGTAAAATCATGTTTCTGTGACAAACAAGGCAATGAAAGACTGTCAGACTTAAGAAATGAAGGAAAATGCGGTTAGGCGCCAGAAGCAACAAGAGAAATGTAAACAGATGAGAAAAGAAGAGCAGAGAGGCAAAGGGAAGCAAAAAAGGAGAATCAAAACGAAAATGTAGTGGGGGGGATGGGGGAAAGCTGTCTCCTCAGGGAAATTAAAAATGTGGAGTAGCAGAGTTGAGGCAAAAGAGAGGAGGTCAGTCCGGGTACGTGAAAATGCTGGAGGTGAAAGGTTGTGTTGAACGCTTAGGATTTATGAGCCAGACTGTGTCATAAAAACATAACTTCAAATTTGGGACACAGTGTGAACTTATGATACTTTTAGTTTGCTGAACTTATCATGTGTCAACTAAAATTAACCAATTAACCGTGGTTTTAATGTCAGATTTGCACTATAACCTGCAGGATTTGAATTAACGTTTTTCTTTGCAAAAGCACAAAGTTTTCTGGACTAGAAAAGTTACTTTACACCCACAGCAAAAAGAAAAACAAAAGAAAAACGAATGCATGCGTTGCAGAGAATCAGTCAAAGTTTCATAAATGCGACCACATGGATTGAGGTCACTGTTGCCATGAATAAAATTATATAGCAACATTTCCACTGTAATCAGCATGAAATAAACTGACTGTGAGGTAAATAAACAAAAGCTGAGTTCAGTAATCATAAGGACCAGACTAGGCAGCAAAGCAAGTGAATCTGAAGGCTTTCGTTAATAACGTTGGATGGTGGAAGACGGGGATTTGCACCCATGATGTAAGTTAAACTTCTGTTTCAGCTAGACAGATGTAGACAGCTGTGTTTTAACTTTGCCAAAGTTCTGAGTCTGTGTCAGCTGCATAAAGAAGTAAAGCTTGTGGAAATTACTTCTCTCCGTTTATAAGCTATGCCCCAGTTATGTATACACTTTAAGTAAATCAAAGACTGTAGCAGGTTTTCCAGGAATTTTATTGGAATCTCGTCTATTTGTGTGTTTTACTTGTGGTTGAGGAAACATGTTGAGCAGCACTGATTTTATTTATTTGTGTGTTCAGTCTGAATTTGCTCGATCCATCAGTGTGCATGTGGATGTCATTTCTCAACTTTGCTGTGTTCGTTGTAAGTCATCCTGCTCTCGTTTTCTCGAAAGTTATTTTTATTCACATGATTTCATGGCCATGGTTTTTATACAATCACAGTTTTTTACCTTTAGATTTTTCCACTGAAATGTCAACCATTAATTATGTCAGACATTAACTTCTGAATTGTCTAAAATTTTCTAAACTTTTGCAAAAATTGCCCCTCAAAACATACGATAAAAAGTGTGACGCTTTGTTTTCTGTCTCACACTCCTGTAGAAATTGTATTTTTCTCTAAATTCCCCATCATGTAAGAAGGGGGACCAGTGGTTGTGTTCCAACTCTAGGGGGGTCACATTCCTCAGCCTCCTGGGAAAGGTCTCCAGGGTCTGGTCGATAGTTGAATCTCGGATAGAGGAGGAGCAATGTGTTTTTCGTCCTGGTCATGGAACTGTGGACCAGCTCTTTACCCATAAGGTGATGGAGGGGTCATGGGTGTTTGCCCAACCAATCCACGTGTGTTTTGTGGATTTGAAGAAGGCTTATGACCGTGTACCCAGGGGTACCTTGTGGGGAGGTACTCCAGGTTAAGTATCTTGGGGTCTTGTTCTTGTTGTGAGATCGACAGGCAGATTAGAGCAGCATCTGCAGTGATGCTGACGCTGAACCGATCGGTTGTGGTGAAGAGGGAGCTGAGCCAGAAAGCAAGGCTCTTGATTTACTGATCGATCTAAGTCCCAATCCTCACCATCACTATGGTAAAAAGCTTTGGGTAATGAGCGAAAGAATGAGATTGCAGATACAAGCGGCCAAAATGAGTTTCCTTCGCAGGGTGGCGGCGCTCAGCCTTAGAGATAGGGTGAAGAGCAGACATTTGGGAGGGACTTGGAGTAGAGCCGCTGCTCCTCCACATCAAAAGGAGCCAGTTGAGGTGGTTTGGGCATCTGGTTAGGACGCCTCCTGGACGCCTCCCTCGGGATGTGTTTTGGGCGTGTCCTGCAGGCAGGAGGCCCCCGGGTCGACCCAAGACAAGCTGGAAGAAATACATCTTCAGGTTGGCCAGGGAACGCTTGGGTGTCCCAGCTGAGGAGCTGGCGAACCTGGCCGGGGAGAGGATGGTCTGGGAAGCCCCAATTGGGATGCTGCCCCCAGCAACCCGGAACTGGATAAGCAGAGGAAGATGATGCAAGGCCCCTTCATGTGCAACATGCAACGATTTAAAAGCTCAAAATAGTCCTTCAAAATACTACATCAAGGTATGATGTTATCATAAAGATCCTGATGAGTGACTGATGGTTGCCATGATGACCCAAATGAGCTACTGGCAGCAGCCTTAACATTTATGTTTTAGCTTAGATTTAACTTGATGAGAATTGAGGGTAGTAGTTGCATTAGCACCCTTCAGTTTTCCATTATAAAAGTTTTAAGTATATTTGCCCTTTTAATAAAATTTGTCCTGCACCCAGAGTAATATTTTTAACTAGTTTTAGATATTGGTATATATTTTTTTTTCCTGCAACCTCAGATAATCTAGACTGTTGGTGGTGATGGTTTTTTGATTTAATGCAAAAGATTGGACATTAAAATGGGATCATTTTGTCTCCATTTATTAATTTATTTTCCTCGATTTGTTTAGGATTTTTTTCAGTTATAAACCTTTCCAAGTTTTCCTCTTTATAACATGAAACCAGGAGCTGCTGTAAAAATTGTGTGTGATTTCTCAGATTGTCATTTTCAGCACGATTGTTTAACTTCTCCACATGTTTGGAAAGTTCTGTGATCTAAATACCAGTAAAGGGCTGGTTTTAAGACTTTACCTTAACCTCAGCAATGCTAGAAAGCTCCATCTGCAGGGATTAAGGAGGCTGTTCTTGAGTCTTTATTTATTTAAAGAAAGACTGCTGATTTCTCATTTTGCTCCCTCTCTTCTTTCACTTCATCCATTTTAATGCAGTCACATTTGGAGTCTTTCCAGCAAAACAAAGTATTCAGCTGCAGGCTTGCCTGCAGGTTTGGAGAGGGAAACATTTTCTGCAAGTGATCAGGCTTGTCAGCAGTTTTGCAAAGACTGCTATGTCTGTGTTACCTGTTTACCTCCATAGTGATTTTCTTCTGAAAACGAGTTTGACATCAAACCAACCCCTCTTGATATTCTGGCCACCCTCTGAGATGGCGTGGTGGCCTCTGGGAGGGGGAGAGGAAGATTAAATGATGGAGAAGAAAAGAAGAGCCTGTTATTAGACTTCACTTCACATAACAAATCTGCAAAAGATTTTAGCATCACGTTGAGGGAGTAATTTACATTCTTTTGCTGATGCAAAGTCAGGCGGTTTATGGTTACTTTTTTTTTTTGTTATTTTCCAAAATGCTGGCCCACTGAAAAAACTCAGTCCAGGTCAAAATATGAAACTTAAATGAAACAAGAGAAAAAGAATTGGAGGAAATGGTTCAGAAATAAGTCAGACAAAAAAAAACATCCTACAAATCAGACGCCAGTCTGTCTCTTTGTTTCTCCACTGATCTTTTGTGTCCGTTCACATTTTTTCTTGTAGAGTCGTCATTTATTCTTCTTACTGTTAATGCTTTTACCATTGCACACACATGCACCAAAGATTTCCTCTCTGCAGAACTGTATTGTGAACAAAGAGGTGTAAGATGTCTGTGCACGTCTGTGGCTGTGGAAAAGCTGAGCCCATCATCTGCTAAAGGAATAATCTGTGGAGAATGACCCTGTCCCAGCTCTCTGTCCTTTGTCCATAAGACCATCAGCAGTTTGAAACTCTGAGTTTCTGTTTGTCTGAAGTTTGTGTACACACGCATGGTTCACGAGGGTAATCATAATGAAGTTGAGCATTTATCAATACTAATGACGTTAACAACGCCTTGTGTTTTATTCAGTTTTAAAACAACTTGTCTTTTAGCTGAGTAAGGAATTATAAAACATTTGTTTTTCCAAACTATCTCTGAGATTCTAACACTTAAACCTATAGAAAATGTGACATAGAGTATAGTATGCTCATTTTCCATTGAAGATTTGTATTGTGATCATTTTTAAGTACCTGTTACCAATCTAAGTATTTTTAGCTGCTGGATTCAGGATCTGACTTCACCTGGGGGAGATTCAGTCCCATCAGTTAGAAAGTGACCTTGGTGAGCTCAGATGTTTGTGGTTAAATGTTTGTTGACAGTCTTGGTGCAGAAGGAGGGCATTCACGTCTGTTATAAAATATGAAACATATGGACTTTGTAGGAGGAGAGAGTAAAAGTATCATCTTTTTCCCTCACAGAAATTACCTGGAATGCACGGTCCATTATTTAACCAGGAGGCTGCTGCTAATTGCTTCAGTGTGTGTGTGTGTGTGTGTGTGCGTGCGTGCCTGCGTGCGTGCGTGCGTGCGTGTGTGTGTGCGTGCGTGCGTGCGTGCCTGCGTGCGTGCGTGCCTGCGTGCGTGCGTGCGTGCGTGTGTGTGTGTGTGTGTGTTGGGGGAAATGAACAGCTGATGTTTTCTGTTGTATCTGAAATGAGACAAACATGTCAAGAGGCATAAAAAGTGTGAATTAACCAAGGACCATGAGGAAATAAAAGTCTAAAAATCTTGACATCCAAGAGAAAAATTAATCCAGGAACGCTTGATCTCAAAACAGAAGCAGACACATTTTTTTTCTTTGTTAAGAAACTTTATGTTAAACATTGCTGTTCCCTTTTTCAGATTCTCCTGAGAAGCTGCAGTAAAGCAGCTGGAAGTCTGTTGTCAACAGGGCTGCTGAGATGGTGACTCACCATCTACAATGTTCACATGGAAACTATTTATGTAAAAGAACTTTTAAATTAAATATTCTAATTAAATTGAAGGATTTCAACACAAACAACTTGTGAATGACATTTAATTATATTTTTACTAAACCCTCATGTTCTCCAAATAATAAATCCTCTTGTGACTCATTTCTCATGGTGCAAAATCCAAATACATGTTTTCACTTATAAACTTATAATTAAAATATCTCACCGTCAGTTTGACCCACATGATGATTATCGGTTGCAACACATCACAGATAATCACTTTGACAGATTATCTCTTTTAAATTTATTGTGATTTTGAGGTTCATATTAGGGTTCCTAAGGCGAGAAGATGAAAGGAAGTAAAAGTTAAATGCAAAGAAATACAATTCAGGAAACTTGTAATTGTGAAACTGGATGAATTTTGAAAAATTCCAATTTAAGTTGAATGATTAACAACAGACTTTATGAGCTGTGTAAATTTTCAAATTTAGATCAAAATGGTAACAATGATTTCCTGGTCATTTTGTCATTTTCTCCTTTGTTTGCTGTGATTTAAATTGCTTTTCAAGACTTAAAAGCTGACAGGCAACGTCACTGTAAGTTTGCCTCTGGATCATCAGTTCAGACACATACGGTGAAATGCTTTAGAGCTTCTAATGTGAAGTTCTGCTGTGACAAAAATTAGAAGGTGAGAAAATATAAGAGCCAGTGATGTCATGTGGTTAAAAGTCAAAGACTGAGAGAGCAGACTGAAAGCAGCAGCAGATATAAAGTCCAGAGTTCTGTGTGTTCCATTAAAGATCTAGATACAGAAACTTGGAGAGTAGAATAATGAGAACAAAGGGAATTGGGAAGAAGAGATCCTGTCTGTTCTGTCTAATATACTTTTAGGAGGTGTTTCTGGGGGAGGGGCTTCCTTCAGGGGGAGGAGCCAAACTTGACGACTGATAGAACAAACAAAGCAAGAGTGGAAAATACTTGATAAAAACAGATAATTTGGAGGAGAAATGATGAGCCTGTAACTTCACAAAATGAGATGATGAGAGGGAGAAATGTAAAGATGAGGCAAATGAATGAGAAAAGTGCTGATAAATGTGGGAATCCAAGAAAAACAAAGGGAAAATAGAAAATGTGTATAAAGGAGGAGAACAAGACCAGAAGGCTCTTTAGGTTCTCCAGGATCCAGAGGGTTTTTTTTCAGCAGAGGTTTTTTTCAGACTCCCTCTAGTTCCAGTGGTTGTAACATAACTGGAAAAGACTGCTGATTAATAACTCTGTATATAATCTGTCTGCCAAAGCCAACACACCACAGCCCGTCGGCTCATCAGCTATGCACAGAGCGAGCAGAGGTTTGGACGCAGACTGCCTGTGGTTAATAAGTGCTTCTGCAGCACTTTTAGCATCACTTTTCCATCTCATCATTCTTTGTTAGGAGGCTGTAGCGGATACATTTTTGCTGTCCTTTAAGCAGATGGTTTTTTCTCAGATCTTGAAGATCATTGAGACATTAGGTTGCCCAAACTTTGTTTGTGGTTGTGTCAAACTTTCCTTAAAAGTATGATGAGCAAATATGAGATGTTATTGCTCAGCATTATGAATTTTGGTTCTTGGTACATGATCTAGTAACTTTAAATCTGTAACTTTCCCTTTAGAAAATTCCTCAGATCACATGTTTCATTTAGTATTCCTTGGCTTTCCACGGGCACAAGGAAAAATGAAAAGAACATTTTCTTTGGAAAAATACGAATTCAGTTGTTAGTTTTTGCACCAGGCGAGCTGTTGATGCTGAAGGAATCATATGACAGCAGTGGAGGTATCCCACAGGTCAATCCTGCTCCCCCAGCCATGAAGAGGTCAAGATGATGCACATCTGGCATTTCCTGTTTCCTCTCCTCCATATGCCCCCAAGTCAAAGACACACACACTGAGAAACACACAGAAACATCTGTGCCCTGGTGAAGTTACTTCTTAACAGCAAGAAAATGAAGTCACATGTACGAAATGCACATTTCAACAGGTATTTCTAAAGTTTCCACTGAACTGTAAAAACTTCCAGCTGGTATGAAATTTAGAAAGAAAAAAACTAAAACAGGCCATGTGAGAAATGTGTGAAAAGTGAAGGTAAGAAGAAAAAAAGCAGAGTAAGATTAATAGAAAGGCAGAAAGATGCACAGAGAATACTGAAAAAATGGAGATATGGTCAGAAAAACCAGTGGTGGAGGGGAAAAAAGGAATAGACAAAAGGAGGGGGACAACTTCTGCATCTCATGAAGCTGACAGACAATTTCCAGTCCAGTGGATGCTATGCTGCATTACTGCTGTGTGTGTCTAGATGAGGGACAGAGTGGTGTCGTATGGTTTTCATAAGTCTCTAAGGGGATTTCAGTTCTCCCAATAGCCCCTAAACCCCAACACCCACACACACCATCATCCCCTCCAGTCCTCCCCCAGACGCTGCACACTTTACCAGCCCCCTCTTCCAAAAACGCACAATTCTCCTCCACAATTTTCCTCTACGTAGCCTTCCCCCTTTCTCAGCCCTCCCCAGTCTTTCTCTTTTTCTGATGCTCAGTCTGAAAGCCAACTTTGCAGAGGGAAGAAAGTCCTGGCAGTATCTTGGATATTTACTAAATTCATAAATGGGACACCTTATCTATTTTGGACTTGGGTGAAGTGCTGCTTGCTCCATTCAGCACCTCACTGGACTTATTTTGATCTCTACTGGAGGTTCTGGAAGGATGTTTTTTAGGCTCTGCTGTAAACTGCAGTTTGAATGAAAATGTATCTGAATTGCAATGGTTTAGTTGCTTCAGCTGTTTGAGATCAGTTTAAGTAAACAGGTGTTCATTCTGCACTTTTTTGTCATAAACTACTCTGGTAGAAAGTCAAGTCAATTTTGACCTAATTTAGTTCAGGTTTTTTCAATCAAAGGTTTTATTGTTTTCTATTATTAGGCCATTTATTTGTAGTAAGTTGAGATATTCATTTGGATGTTTTCTTAGTTCTCAACTTGTGTCGTTGAGGATGCTAAAGAACGACAGGAGCAGCTGCTACAGCATGAGTCTCTTGTGCATCCTGTGGCTGCTGATAGTTTATGTGGCCCCTGGAAGCCGAGGCCAGAGGCCGACGGAGACTGAGGATGAGCCGTCATCAGCCAAAGCTCAGCTGGCAGACAGCCACGCAATCTGCCACCAGGAAGGATGCTATGCTGTTTTCTTTCAGAAGAAGTTCTTCAGGGAGGCTGGGCAGGCCTGCCGTGAGCAAGGTGGGACCCTGGCCACCATGCATACCTATGAAGCAGCGGGCATGGTCCATAAAATGCTATCAGCCATTGAAACACAAGGCTCCAGGTCCAGGCTTCGCCTCTGGATTGGACTGCACAGACCTCCACGCCAGTGTTCATCCACCAGACCACTCAGAGGATTCGTCTGGGTCACAGGCAAAGTCTCACCTTTTTTGACCTTTGACCATTTTCTGATCTAAGAATTTACCCTCATTCTTGTGTTTTAGTATTTAAGCTTATGTAAAACCATCATTTAATATAAAAACCAAGAGTTACTTTTACATCTCGAATGATGCAATTAAAATTCAGAGTTTAGCTTCTCCAAGGTGGACTCAGAGCTTATCTTTGAGTCTGTGTGAATCAGACTAACTAATTATTTTTTTGTTGATTTTGTTAAATATGCTGAAATACAGTACATTTAAGTAAGTACATTTTTATTAATCCCTACACAACAGACTGTTTCCTCTTTTATATGGTAAATATCTTTTCCTGAAGTTGACATGAACACCCACTGTGACGTCGAACTTGTGTGCTGCTTTTTTGTTCACATCTGTCAGACGCTGGTACTCAGGCTGTCTGATGAGCTTGGCTGCCTAAATGGTTTTTGCATTAACTCCTGTTGTTTTGCTGAGACAGAACTGGTGCAACTGGGGACGTTCACTCCTTTGTGAACTCAGTGCCACCCCTCAGAGTGATTTAGACATTATACAAACCCACACAAAAACAGATGTGCCTCAGTCTACAGCCAGAAAAGGCATTACATTTTCATGAGTTCTGAAACAACTTCAGTCTTCTATTTCTTTCTTTGCTTTTCTTGAACTATAATTAGAAGAAAAGTTTTAATTGGATTATAAAACTGTAGGGCTTTTTTAATACAGCTGCAAAAAGCTGGTTTTGTTCAGGGTGAAATTATGAATAATGATAAAAATACATTTCAAATGAGTCCTGAAGGAATTAGATCTATTAAAATATCTAAAAATAAATTAACTTAAACATGATGTAGCTGCCTGCTCATTAAAATGATATTTAGCAGAGTAATTTTTCCTATTGCTGTTGGAGGGAACAACTTTATTCCATCCAATGTCAATAACAAGAGGACAAAAAACCTCATTTCAATCTCTTTATATATTTTAACATTTTGGACTTTGCTGACCCCTTGTGGCAATTTTTAAAACAGTAACAACATTCTGCTGATATATCCACACAAATCAGCAGAAAACTGTATCACAAGCACGTCTTTCAATAGATTTCAAATGAATATGAAGGTATTGTTGTTTTACTGATTAGGTTTCTGTCTTTATCTTCTACCAGGAAACCAGGATGGTCAGTTCACCAACTGGATCAGAGAAGAAATGCCCAAAACTTGTGCCGCCCATCGCTGCGTGGCTATGTCTGTAAACATGTCTGAGAGTGCAAGAGAGAGCAAAGCAAATTACCGGTGGGCTGAAGGACCCTGTGCACTGCACCTGGACGGATATATTTGTCAGTACAACTACAAAGCAACGTGTTCCCCACTGGAGGATGAGGGCAGAGGGCCAGCTATTTATACAACCCCATTTCAACATGTAAGCACCCTGCTGACCCATGTGCCCTATGGGTCTGTAGCTTCTCTGTATTGCCCAACAGATGTCTCAAACCCAGATGATCCTGCAGAGGAAAGAGTTTTGTGCATGGAGAAAGATGATGGGACAGTGGGCTGGTCCAGGGATGCTCCTCTGTGTTCATCCAGTGCAGCTACACGGTATCGTGACTGGTGTAGCGAGGACCATGGTTGTGAGCAGCACTGCCAAAACAAAGATGAAGATTACTACTGCTACTGCTCTGAAGGCTTTGTCATAGATGAGGATGGCTACAGCTGCAAGCCTGATCCCCTGAACCAAAACGACCCACCTGAACTGTCCTTCAAATCTGCTATCCCCACTGAGCAGCCCCGCATCAAGAGGGTTTGTGTGGAGATGGGGTGTGAGTATGACTGTTTTGAAACTGCTCGAGGCTTCCGCTGCACATGTCCCCATGGTTACCAAATAGGTCCAGATGGCCATCGATGTTCTGATGTGGACGAATGTCAACAGGGACCATGTCCACAGCTCTGTGTGAACACCCCAGGCACCTTCCACTGCACCTGTCATCAAGGGTACCAGCCAGACAATGATGGCGAGTGTGTGGATATAGATGAGTGCCTCGATGAAGGCAGCTGTGAGGGCTCTTGCGAGAACACAGTTGGATCTTTCATGTGCCTGTGTGAACTTGGCTATACGCTGAGTAGTGAAAGAGAGTGTCTGGATGTGGATGAGTGTGAGTGGGAGTCACCCTGCCAGCAGAAGTGTCACAATCATGTTGGAGGGTACAGGTGTGACTGTGACGATGGCTTTGACCTGCAGCTAGATGGAATTACCTGCCAACCTTCAAATTATGATGAAGAATATTCTACTCTGACCCCTGATATTGGTACCTCTGATGAACATGATATTCTTTGGTCTACCATTGACCCATATTTTGGAGATGACATCAACTTTGATGTCAGCTGGACAGAGATTCCTGAGGTGCTTACCCCTGACATGGCTCATCAGTCAGATAATCACCTAAACCAGTGGGATGATCTATCTCCAAGGCAATACCAGACAGCTCCATCCCCAACACAAAAACACGGTACAGATAATGACATTGAGAATGATGTTAAGACTGGAAGAAGAGAACTAAGTGGTGGGGCTGTAGCTAAAACGGTAAACGAGTCATCCAGCGTGACTGGGGAATCTGGGACATCTAGCATGGATAGCACAAAGGACACCAACAGTACAGCAATGAGCGAAACTGGGTCTTCAGCAGGAAAACGTAAGCATGACAAGAGCTGGCTGCTTGTGGCTCTGCTGGTACCTCTGTGTGTGTTCCTTGTAGTGATGCTAGCTTTAGGAATTGTCTATTGCACCAGCTGTGCAGTGGACAAGAGCCTCAGCTTTTCAGACTGCTATCGTTGGGTACTCCCTACAACACCTCCTGCTAGGAAAGATGGCAAAACTCAAGCATAAACCCTGATGTAAATAAAGAAAAGAAGATGGTTTTACATGTTTATTAGCATTTTTCTGGTGGCCAAAGACTGCTCATTAAAACAATTTTGGATAAAATACAGATTTTGATCTTTTCTATTGCACAATCTTTGTAAATAATTGTTTGTCATCAATCTTTTAAAATGCAATAAAAGTCAGTAAACTGATGAAGCACTGTGTTTTGTTATTAAATGATGTGCAACAAAGTCCTATACTAAGTTAAAGACCATCTCTTTTTGAGAGACAGAGTTGTGACCCCAAATTTCATTGTGAAATTTAAAATAGTTTCATTTTCATTATCATCACTAGTTGTTCCCTTTAAATTAATATACCAGACGGTGTTGCATCTTGTTGGAAATCGTGATTACAATGACGTACAACTTGTAAGGAAGGTTCATATGAGCAACACAACTAAGCTTCCCTGACTAATGTGAAAATGGTCACTATGTGTTTTTTGAGGGGGATAACAGGTAACACCTAAACTGAGTGGCAGACTGATTAGTGAAAATTGTAACAATCCCATTAAAGAAGTGGGCAAAATCTGAAAAGATATGAAACAAAAATTGGATAAAAAGGGACTATTAAAAAGGGACAGTGACCATTTTAAAGGGCCCATGGCTCGATATTTAAATCAATTTATATTAAACAGGTGTAATCTTTGATGCCTCTAGATTAGCGTTGCACCATTATAACTCAAAATACGCTGTAATTATTTCCTAACGAGCAACTCAGAGATCAAAAGAATGTGCCGCCTTCCGGTTCTTATTTGGCAGCCTGACACTTCTGCTGCAGTAGGGGGTGAAAGTGAAACGAAACTGAAACTAAACACTACACGGTCTATGGTCAATGGCGGCAGCAGCAGCACTGGCGTTCTCCTCGCTCCAGGTGTCGACTCGTGAACGTGCATGTGGGCGGAGAATTTACCATATAAGCAAGTCCGGATCACTATGACCTCATAGCGGGCTGGAGGGAAAAAAACGGTTTGAAACCTAGGTCTGAAATCTTGAAGAGCTTCTCACTGGCTGTACTAGGAGACAGATGGATGCCGTTTTTTGCACTTTCTGGCATGTTTAAGGTGAGAACTCAACGTTGCAACATGATAGATAAGTCAGGAAACACGGAAAACTATGCCATGGGCCCTTTAAAGTTCAGCGTGAGTATTTATTTTTGTTCAAAAGGTCAACAAAAGGTTTTGTATATAATTAATTTGCACTTTGTTGAAGTTTTAATGAGGCCAGCCAGCTATATTTTATGTCCCTGGAAGTTTTCAAATGGGCACCCTGGTGTCAAAAATTTTAACTCAGAACAATAAAGTGGCTCCTAAAGGACCAAAAAGTACCTCTTCCATACTCATATGGATACATCATATCTAGTTTTAAGGTTTTTTGCTGAATTTAATATGATCAGACCTTTTTATGGATCTAATAATAAAAGTATATACCGGTAGTATAAGAATATCGATGGAGATCTGTTGGAGATAGTTTTATTTGACTGAGGCTGTGATTGCGTAAGGTTTTTATGCATTTGGTGCCAATTCAGAAACAAATAATCACGTTTAATTAACACAAAATGCTCTACAATGGTCGGTCCTGACTCCCAAAATGGAACTATACTGAAGAAATAACACGTTTCTGATGCGTAGGTTCAGTTTTGTTTTACGATATATGTGGCCAGTTGCCATTACGTAGGAGAACGAATAAAGCGTGATGTCAAAGAAAAAGATAAACAGTGTCATGTAATCAACACTTCCGCAAATGAAAAAGCTTTTCGACGAGGATGGGATTCGAACCCAC
This sequence comes from Callopanchax toddi, assembly GCA_006937965.1. NCBI lineage: Eukaryota > Metazoa > Chordata > Actinopteri > Cyprinodontiformes > Nothobranchiidae > Callopanchax > Callopanchax toddi. The sequence goes on from SSNR01000015.1 coordinate 2,153,617, forward strand.
GCGTGCAGAGCACAATGGATTAGCAGTCCATCGCCTTAACCACTCGGCCACCTCGTCGTGGGGACGTGCGCCCCAAAAAATATTTACATATATGTACACCTGAATAAGATTCCAGTCGTGTTTGTTTTTTATAATTTTTTTTCTAATCGTGATATTTATTCATTTTTAATTGGTTAAATTATGTATTCTTGTAGTAAAACCACTTTTGATTTAACACTACGGTGGTAAACGTGTCAAAAAGTCCGAATGTGCTACTTTCTGATTGGCGAAGCTTCACATCATTCACAAAACCCATTCAGCAATTGGTTGAGAGGCGGGGCTAGTTATGAATGAGTACCGGAAGTGAACAGCGTGAGACTGCAATTTGGCGTTGGTCGGAGACGTTTAGCAAATTGAGGTGACGAATTTTTGAGTTAACTTTTACCATCCTCTTAATTTTGTTTCATTTAGAAGTCGACTGTGCATATACATGGTTGCAAATGAATTTAAAACCTGGATATAAAAGTTGTGGGAGTGTTGTACTCCAATTACTAACGCTGCAGCCGTGGTTAGCATGCACGCTAGAAGCTAACGTCATTGCTGACTTTTTACTGTTGCCTTTAGTTCAACATGTGGTTTTAAATTACTGTAGTCTATTATTTTGTAGAGTGTTGATATGAAACCAATATTTAATGCAGTCGTTTTATGAAATCAGACCACTTACTAACTACTTTTGGTTTCAGTTCTTTTAAGTGCTGAGTTGTGCAGGCTGGTGAACACACTAGTTGTAGATAAAACATTTATTGTTCGTTTCACTTGTGGTTCTTGTTATTTTAGGTTAATGGTCTCTTGTGTGTTTCCTCCATTGCACTCGTGTGTGTGCGCGCGCGCACGTGTTCTCTGCTTATTCTCATTGTTTACATTTTCTTTATACTTTTGTCTTCCCAGCAGTACCATATCAGGATTAATTCACAGCCAAGATGGTGGACTCCCAGTATTACCTCCCAAATGACATTGGTGTTTTTGCACTTAACTGCAACGAGGCCTTTCGTTTGCTGTCACCTCAGGAGAAGATGTATGCACACTATCTGTCACGAGCCACATGGTATGTCTCCAACCTCTGGATGTAATAAGTCAACAGTGATGTCAAGAAGTCAGTAGAGATTTTAAAGGGCTGCCTCACTGAGTTAAATATTGAAATCATAGGACTTCAGTGAGCTGGAAGATAGTATTTACATCACTTTTGTTATCTTTGTTAGGTATGGTGGTCTGATAGTGCTGCTGCAGACATCCCCAGAGTCTACAAGCATCTTTGTCCTGCTGCAAAGAATCTTTAGGAAGCAGACGCCAGAACAGCTGGAACAGGTTGCTAAAGAAGCTGGCCTCAGCTCTGATGAGTACCAGGTATATGTCATACATTTTTATACAGTCATCACACAATTTTTTTCTAAATGCAACTAAATAGGGTGTATTTTTTTCATTTTTTGCGATCTGTAGGCCTTCTTGGTCTATGCAGCAGGTGTGTATGCAAATATGGGCAACTACAAGTCTTTTGGAGACACCAAATTCATCCCAAATCTACCAAAGGTAAGAAACCATCAAATGTTGGGTTTGAATCCAGTTTTACAGGATAAAGATATTTTTCAAAGAAATGCTAATGCACATTTAAACTGTGTGTGTTTGTGGTCTTTTTATCCAGGACAAGCTGGAGGCTCTGGTGAAGGCCAGCCAGGCATTTCAGGAGAAACCCAGTGAGATGGAGGCTCTGTGGGACAGCTGCTCTTGTCTTATGTACTCACTCAAAGACAAACAGAAACAGCTTGGCCTGGGTGACACGGTGGGATCTTATATCATTTAACACAGAATTCAGGCCTTTTTGACTAATAACGTTTTCTAAGATGCACAGGAAATATTTGAGAGCTGTTTGAGCACATTTTATTCTGTATGCTGATAACTCCTCTTTATGTTCTCTCTTTTTTAAGATCTAATTTGTCTTGTTTTAGATATTGACCTCCTTTAGTGTTTTGTTAATGCTATTATATCTATTTTCTTTTTCAGTTGTTTCTTAATGTTTAGCATTTAGTCCAACTCTTTTGGTTTTAAATGTGAATTATTAATAAAGTTAGCTTGATCTTATTTTATGTGGAGCTGCTAAGTACTGGACTGTGAAAGACTGTATGAATCAAGTACCTTTGATTTGTTTTTTAGGGGATTACCACCTATTTCTCAGGAAACTGTTGTCTGGAGGATGCAGAGCTGGCTCAGAAGTTCTTGGACTCCAAAGTAGGCACATTTCTACCTCAAGTGACTTATTGTCACTTATCATGATCCTATTGTCATCACTGATCTGTTTCTCCTGTCCTAACTTGCAGTCTTAACTTTTTCCTCTTTCTGACATCTACTACTCTTTTTTAAATTTTACTTAAATAATCAAATCATTGTGAATAAAGTATTTCTGAGTTTGACACTTTGTTCTTGTGCTTTGTTTGTAGAAACTTTCTGCTTACAACACACGTCTGTTTAAAAGGGACAGTGGAGAGAAAACCTGTTATGAAGTGCGTTTGGCTTCAGTTGTGCAGAAAGGTCAGTATGGTAGAGTAGCACTTGAAAAATATCCAAAAGTGTCACATTTCATGAGTTCTGCAGACTTCACATTATTTCAGAGACATTGTAGCTTGTGAATTGAAATGCAGTAGGATTACTAACGTAGCTTAGATAATGTGTCTGTGTAGCTAATTGATCATCCTGTTTTTCTCAGTGAAGTATACATTATTGCTTCACAGATTGTACAGTTGATGGGGAGAGCGAGTCCTGCTGTGGCAGCTTCGCCTTTGAAAACAAGGAGTTCATTGTGAAGAGGGGGGATTATAAGCCACTTTTGGAAAAAGTCTGCTATTACCTCCAACAAGCACAGGTAAAACTACAACGAAAACAGTGGAATATTAAAGTACCTCTGCTAGAAAAAACTAAGTTTCAAGTAGCAAAACTTAAATATTTAAGCTTGCAGAGATAGAGCCCAGTCTATAGAGCAGGATCCTATCCTTTAATTAACATTTTGTCTGCCTTCATGTCTGACAGGCCTATGCTGCTAACGAGAACCAGAAGAAGATGCTGGAGGAGTACCAGCGCAGCTTCACCTTAGGGTCTATTGAAGCTCACAAACAAGGCTCACGTTACTGGATCAAAGACAGAGGACCCATTATTGAGAGGTGACCCAAAACACTAAAATACTTGACTGAACATTTTGACTTTTTACTTAGTTCTGATACTCATAATGTGGCAAACTGAATGCAATTTGTATAAGTTGTAACATTTAATACAAACATATTGCATACTGTATGTGATGTGTCATTACTGGTGAGCCCAAGTGACTATATTGTTGTGCACAATACAACTATAATAGTCATCTTTGCTCTCATTAGCTTTTACTCCCTCACAGATCTTGTTTTTCTTGTACGTTCACTTCCTCATGAAGCTCATTCAGACACCTTTGCTCTTTGTATTGTGCTACTTTTTTATAAACAAATTGAACTTTTTTTTCCCTCTTCAGTGTTTGTTACTCATTCCCTCTATGTTCTGTGTCTCTTTCTCTCAGTTATATAGGTTTCATAGAGAGCTACAGAGACCCATATGGCTCCAGAGGAGAGTTTGAAGGTAACTGCCAAGTTTAGGAGTTTTGGGAATATTGCCGTTTGTTATTCAGGTTCAAATCTCATGGGAATCTTGCATTTTTATGTTTGTGAGCTTACTTTAGCAGATGTTTGCAAAATGCAATGCAAAATTCTGACTGTTTTGGAGACTTTTTTTAAATATCGTAGAATATTTTTAATAGAATGAGATATCTCTCAAGAAAAACTGAGGAAAAACAATAGATTTTTTTCTTCCAAGGCCCTGAGAAATTTTTATTTAAAGCAAAATTAGTTCTAAAATGGAAGTGACTCACTGTGAAATCCATTATCACTGAACATGGTGTGTATATGTAAAATAATGTATGAGTGAATGAAGATTTTTTTTTTAAATGTCAGTTTAAGTTTTGATTATTTACAGATTTGTCATCTGTGGGCTGTAACGCCATGTTTAGGTTTTGTCGCTGTCGTGAACAAGACGATGAGCGAGCGATTTGCCAAGTTGGTGAGTTCAGCTGAAGTCCTACTTCCTGAATTGCCCTGGCCCCGAGACTTTGAGAAGGACACGTTTCTGAAACCAGACTTCACCTCGCTGGATGTTCTGACGTTTGGTGGGAGTGGGATACCAGCTGGAATCAACATTCCTAACTGTATGCATGCTGTGACACTCCAGTCTGTCAGTTTAGACTCTTTGCACATATTTACAACACTGGACAATATTTTGTATTTATAGATGATGACATCAGACAGTCTGAGGGCTTTAAAAATGTGTCCCTTGGCAATGTGCTCGCTGTAGCCTACTCTACAAAAAAAGAAAAACTCACCTTCCTTGAAGAGGAGGACAAGGTAAAATGTACAGCCCTCTGATAATATTACTTAATGGGTTTTTTCTAATGATCTATATTTGATTTCTAGGATTTGTTCATTAAATGGAAGGGTCCATCCTTCGAGGTACAGGTTGGACTTCATGAGTTGCTGGGTCATGGCAGTGGGAAGCTGTTTGTTCAGGTCAGTCTAACAGAATGTCACTTCACACCAAAACCAGCTCCTTTTCTTCTTGTAGTGTTGTAATGAAAGAATATATTCCTTTTTGGCAACTGGTTTTCTTCAGGATGACGACGGCAAGTTCAACTTTGATCAGAGTAAGGTGATCAACCCAGAGACTGGAGAACAGGTGAGTTTGTGTTCGTGAGATTTGACACGTCTGACTTTAAGACTTGAAGCACTTTTTGTTAACCTATTACTATGGTTCAGGTGTCCAGCTGGTATCGAGGAAGTGAGACATGGGACAGTAAATTCTCCTTGATTGCTTCTTCTTATGAGGAATGCCGTGCTGAATGTGTTGGTCTTTATCTGTGCCTCAACAAACAAGTGCTAAAGTAAGTTTTGGATTACAGTTTTGCTATCTTAACAAGCCCTGAAGGAGTCCTGTGGGTTTACTGGGTTTTTTTTTTTTTGTCCAGTATCTTTGGTCATGAAGGTCAGGATGCTGAGGATGTGGTGTATGTCAACTGGCTGAGCATGGTCAGAGCTGGACTGTTGGGCCTGGAGTTCTACACACCTGAGACCAAGAACTGGGGACAGGTAATTGTTCTGTATCTGGAATAACTGGTAGAGCTCTTTTCTTGGTTATTAAGAGAACCAGAGAGACATGTTGTTTATATGAAGTCAGCTCACAGTCTCTTGTGACCTCACATCATTAGTTCAGTGCATCTGATATGTTGGTTCAGTGTCTGTCTCTGTGTTTTCATGGCTGTCAGAAGATATTTAGAGAATGTGGCGTTTTTCTTTGTGTCCCAGGCTCACATGCAGGCTCGTTTTGTGATCCTGCGTGTTCTGCTGGAAGCTGGAGAAGGTCTGGTGGGCCTGGAGGAAGTAAAGGGCCAAGATGGCAAGCCTGATGCACGAGTCACACTCGACAGGAGCAAGATCCACACCGTGGGCAAGAGCGCCATCCACAGGTTCCTCTGTAAACTGCAGGCATGTCCTCCAACTTTTAAGTAACAGCAACATTTGTCAATGAATTATTGTACAAAATATTTGTTTAAAACCTGTGACTGTGCATAATATATACAATTAATTTAGCAAGATGTGCCATTATCTTGAAAATGTTTTACAACTTGATTTCTTTACTATTTAACATATTAGTTAATATTATCAAATAAGTTCTAATACTGGTTTTCAAGGATCGACCAGCCAATTCTGTCTAATGAAAACTATCCAGGTGATGATAGATGATTTCACCTGTTTCTAAATTTTGAAAGTGATCCCATTTGTTTGCAGGTTTTTAAGTCAACAGCTGATGTGGAAGGAGGCAAGGCTCTTTATGATGGTTACTCCACCGTCTGTGACACAGACACTCACAACTTTCTGAAACTGCGGGAGACTGTGCTGCTGAGGAGGGAGGATCGCAAAATGTTTGTTCAAGCCAACACCAGAGTCAATGGTATGTAGCTGGATTTCATTGATTCAAACGTGAGGTAGATTAAAGGTAAATTAAAGGGTTTTTATTCCCAGAGGGAGGAAAGAAAAAAGACAAATATAGCCTCAAATGTTTAAAAACTGATGTAATTATGTTGACTAATTAATCTGAACTATGCCGACCATTTTTTATTCTGATTGTTCATCCTGTGTTTGACTGTGTGTGGTTTCCAGGAGAGAACGTTGAGCTGGTGGAATATGAAGGCAGCGCAGCAGGTTTGATCCAATCCTTCTCCGAGCGATTCCCAAACGACGCAGAGCAGGTGGAAGCCGACCTGTTGGATCTGATCAAAAGAGACACCTCCTGCTGGTGTTGATGAATTGTCAGCTGCCAAGTCTCTAAAATACAAACTGAGTAATTTTTTATGTACGTGATGGTGAACTTCATTACAAAAAAAACGTTAAGAGAAAATAATGGTGTTAAAACAGAAGTCCTGATTTTCAGATAAAGCCATGAGTCTATAGAAGATGAGCCGACAGGTCTTTATAGCATCAAACTGTTTAATTGTTCTCTTTTGGTTTAGAGTCTGTTAAAATCTCCTGTTCAGACACAAACAAATGAGACGATTATTTATGCAACACATCTCTTTGTGGACAGACATGTATTGGGAACTTTTGTTGTAACAAAATGATTCTTAGACAATATTAAAATGCTAGCTAGCTTCACAAACCTTCACAGTTGCCACCATCATGATGTATTTTTTCTGACTGCAGAAAATGTACCTGAATTGATTCTTAAACATTGGGATATTTGTGCTGATGATGTAACGGTTCCTCGCTGTTAACTGGTAATTAAACATTAATGGATTAAAAGCTTTTTATGCTGCTTTTTTTTTTCAGATTTGATATAAAGTGAGTAGATTTCAGTGTAAACTTTGTATTAAATGTGATGGTAAAGCAACACAAATAAAATGCTTGATTAAACCGGTTTGGTATTTTACTCAAAGTATTCATGGAGCCTGGCTGGAGTCAGGTGTTAAAATGAATTTGAGGTAACTGCACAAATTAAGATATTAGACGACAGCTTTGTTAAAGTTGATCAGGTATTCATAAAGTTGCATTTCCAAAATCAATCTGTCCAAACCAGTAATGATGATCATCCTGTGTGAGGTACAAATCACACAGGTTTCAATGTGCTGCTGCTGGGGGGAGTGTCTCCAGGGACTACCCTGATGCAAAAACTTAATTCTGACTGACCTGTGGTCATTAAATTAACATATTGGTTTCCTCTTTTGGTTATGCAGCAACACTTATAGGAAAAAAAAGTTTTTTGGGGGGGGGAAGATGATCAATAAAATGTTCAATAACATCACTGGCTGGTTGTGTAGATTAATCTATACAAGAAATAATCCTGTAGTATAATCAGCACTGGGCTGCAATACACCAACTACAGTCAAGTGATGTATTATGATGTGATCCATAAGTCACATTTTTGTAAATTGGTTCAAAAATTCACTTTGACTTGTTAATAACAGACAGGCATCACATACACACTTCATAAAGTTTATTTTAAAACTATCTGGCTGATTTTTTTTAGATGGAGTGTTGGTTTAACACTTATTGTCGTTTATAACATTTGAAAATCATACAAAATTCTAACAGTTATTTCAGAAACAAACGAATATCTATAACAGTTAAATATTTACCACTTAAAAATCTTTTGTTGTACTATATAAAAAGACTGTGCCTTGATGAAATACAGTTTTATGTCTGTTCATTCGAGGCTTGTTTATTTAGTGTAAGAGGTGGATGTTTAAATTTAACATCACTGTCAGAACTGCTGCTCTGAATTCCCTCAGGAGCTCCAGCTCTCATCAGTAAATCCACACTCTCTTCCTCGTTCAGATCATCTTTTTCTACATCGTCTTGATTTTCATCTGTGTGCGTTTCCTCCTCCCCAGATTCCCTCGTTGCTCCTGGAGGAGCGGTCTGTGCACAGCAGACCTGCTCTGTCAGTGGGGAGGAGGACGGTGAAATGCTGGGTGAGTTGTTTGGTGAGAGGAATGCAGGAATTCTGGGAGATAAAGACGGGGATTGATATGGGGAGAGGGAGGGAGAGGCGGATGGAGAATCATGAGGGGAGCGGGATGAGTACATTTTGGGGAAAAGCGGCGGTGCCCTGGGAGAAACAGATGGCGACTGGTAAGGAGAGAGAGAATGGGGGTTGATTGCAGGCAGAGGCTTCATGTATTCATCTAAAAGAGGCTCCAGTATTACTGGCTGCTGAGCTGAGGTATCTTCCTCTTTAACTCCAGCTTTATTTTGACCTGTTTCGATCTCCTCCTGACCCTCTGACAGTGTCAGAAAGTCAGGAGCTCCTGATGAAGTCTCCTGTTTCTGTACGAGAGATTTGGACTCATCAGCTGTTTGGTCAGCCTGAGCAGGTTGAAGTTCACTGGGCTGAGCAGCTCCCTGCCCTTGTTTCAGAGCTTTACATCTCCCTTTGGTTTTCGGCATAAGAGGTGGAGGAGGTGGTGGAGCAAGTGGAGGCGAAAGCAAGGTTGCCGTCTCTGTGGAGACTCGAACTTTGAGGCTGTGTTTGAACATGCGGCGTCTGGACAAAGCAGGCTGAGATTGTAGGAAAAGAGGGTTGATGAAACAGAGAGCGCCCTGACCAGAGCCACAATCCAGCTCTCTGGGGCTGCGTGTCCGGATTGGGCAAAACTCATGAAATAAAGTGGGATTTGGATCAGATTCTTTGTTGTTCGAGTCTGATTCAGGTGCTTTTGATGACTGGTTGTCTGAAGCAGGATGGGGAGCTGAATCCAGCAGAGTCCCAGGTGAGGAGGATGTTACATCATCTGGCTTTTTCTCCTCATCCTTCCTGGGTTTAGGTGCCTCCCGTGGCCCACGGACATTTAGATGGGATTTCCAGAACTCTAGAAAACAATTAAGAGGTTATCATAATAACAACTTCTTAACCCTTTAACACCAAGAAAAAAAGAGACACTTCGTTTGCATTTTTTTCCCATGCAAGGATTAAAATCAAAGTTCTTAAAATCTATTAAAAAATTTGTTAAAATTTGATGTAACATTTTCAAGGTTTAAAGAGAATTTTCATTTCTAATAATGTTTTAGATGCTTGAAACTGTAAATGAAATGGTTTTAATTTAGTGTTATGTGTAAATCATCACCAGTTGTAAGGTGCTAGAAAATTGTGAAAACTCACTTTGGAAATGTTTGAAAAATGCTTGATTTTGACATATGTGTAAGAACCCTGATAATATAAGCAAATAACAATGTAACATTTAGAATAATTAGCCTAATTCATAATACATTTAATAATATTTAACTTCCTATTGAAACATCCTTAGATTTTTTTAGAATTTCTATAGTTTAATAGTAACAGGTCATGCTTTAATAAGATCTAGGGACTAAAATGTGCACCACCATGTGGCCTGCCAGTTAAAGGGTTCATTTCCTGCAGAGTAGATCAAATACTTTGCTTTTTGATATGAAGATAAAAGTGGGAGAACAGCCTGTTTTTCCCAGATGGAAGGAGGTAATTTCTACATGCATAGTATATGAATTGAGTCATGTAAATAAATCCCTTTTTTAAAGTCAGAGGTATTTAAGGTTTAGGTTACAAAATCTGCTGTGAAGAAACAGTTCACCTACCAATTCCCATATGGGATATGGACTCCAGCTCTTTGTGTGACGTTGCCTTTGCAATGGCTTCAGGAAGCTCCAGGGGGAAAGGTAACACGTCTCTGATCACAAATACAACACAAGAGTTTTTGGGAAAAACACATAAGTTCCACATAATCAATAGCTGCTGACAGACTAAATGAAATAAAACAGAAAAATTCAGCTGAATGAAATAAGAATGACGTCTTACCTGCTGACACAGTAAAAGGAAATGAGTCTTGGGAGATCTGGAAAGCTGATGGCTGAAGTCTCCAGAGACAAAGCTGGTGGTAAAAAATGGTATTAAAATGTCATCAAACTTCCTCTTATTCACAAATTTAAATAAACGATCATATAAGTATTAAAAACTAAAACTACAGACACATCTGTTTGCCATTATTCAGATGTGTAGGCTTTTGTTATCTCCTGAACTACAATGATCAGTGTGTCTCGAACCATATGTGGTAAACATGTTGTAATCATGTGTGAACAGGCTGCTAACTAGTAAATGCTTCAAAATAAAAAGTTACAACTGCTCAGTGAGCACTCAGTCATTTTCCCAAATGACTGCACCTCAAGACATCCATCTGTCAAACGTTCAGGTTTCTGGGTGCCACCATCACCCAAGACCTGCACTGGTTGCCCAACATAGACGCAGTCATTAAGAAGGTACAGCAGAGGATGTACTTCCTGCAGCAACTCAGGACGTCCATCCTCTGCTGTACCTATACTGTTTATTTCTCCTATAGCCATCAGCATGTTGAACAATCCCATTCAACACCCATAATGCAAAAACAGCCTCAATCACCCAAACTATAATCTAAATATTACATGTAAATACAGGCTACAAAACTTCAGATTCCGTACCCAACTGTCTGCTAATTTATTGTTCTGAGAAAGTGTGCATACATGTTTGTGGATAAATAAATGAGCAAAGATGATACCAGAGTCAAATTCCTTATGTTTGCTGCATTCTTGGCTAAATAAACCCGATTCTGATTCTCTTACTGGATTGTTCGTCCCTGATGCCAAACTGCTGAACAAAGGATGGCACGCTGTCGTCCGCCAAACGAACACAGAGCACATTTCTCTTGGATGTGCGGGACATTCTCACCAAGAATGTCTGCAGGACAACACAGATGATTATGTAAAGACGTATCAATTTGGATCAGACAGGTACACACACTGTCAGTGTGGACGCAAGCATGGCAGTGGATTCAATTTCTAAAAACAAAAAGTGTAATATTAATATGTCTCTGACCCCAGGAGGCTCTCTTTGCAGTATGTGCAGTGCAGTAGCAGGGTTGATTGACAGCTGAAGCCACACAGGAACTGTGAGCAGAAGACGGTCTAGGACGCTGATGCTTCTCAGGGAGCCACGTCCCCTTTGAGGACACAGGAGCTTTCGCCGAGATGACTGAGTGGGCTCTGGGAAATCATACAGAGGCTCTTCCTGCTGCGCCATCTAAACACATACACATCAATAATACCACCTCATGCAGTCCCATAGTCAAATAGGTGGTTGTGTCTCAATCAGAAAGCTGGGTGAGACTTCTACACAGACACACAGCTGCATAGCAAATCTGCCTGGATTTGGATAGCAAGTCCAGACTTGGTAAACTGCAGCAGCTCAGACAGAGCTTAAATAAAATAGCAACCTTTACGAGGCAAAGAGATCAATTAACACCCAGTTGCCACAACACAAACATTACACATAAGAATAGAAATACATATCACAGATGCATTAGTCTTCATTTTTATTCTAGGGTTACATATAAACTCATGCTGACAGCAGCCCACATGCCAACATGTCATTTTTCTGGGTGCGCAGCATGCATTCCTAAAACTTAAAACGTCCAGTCTTCCATTATTTTACTTACAGTCTCCTTGCTCTTCCTCTTTCATTAGTCATTCTTGTCGAGTCAGCTGTAGAGATTTTGGCATTATCAAGTTCAACGATTCAGTGTTTGGTTACCTTTTTGGGTTCTATTCCCTCCAGATCCGCTTTATGATGGCATACTCCGTGTTCTTACTCAAACTTTACAACCAAGAAAAAGTTCTGTTTCACTCCGACCTGTCATGACGTGCGTTAGAAAATCTACAGCTGTCTGTAGCTCCTCCTTCCTGATCACCTGATTTCACCTGGAAGCAGATCACACTGCATGCTAATCAGAGGCCTGAGACTCACGTGTCTGTAGCAACAACCAACAACAAGAACAAAAAATCATACAATTCAAAACATTCCTAAAATTTACTGTAAATAAGCCATAAAACTATGATAAACTGTTCGTTACGACGAACCATGTGTGCGCATAGTCTGTTAACCTGGTGAAACAGCGCCCCCTGTCTTTAGCATCTGCAAAAACAGAATGGGTGTCTTGCCGGAAAAGACATCTTCGTCAAAAGAAGCAACATAGTACATAGTTTTCTAACTTAAAAACAAATCAAAGTGACAAACAAATAAATAAACAAGCAAGCAAGAAAGAAAGAAATACACTTAAAAATTACATCCAACAAGCAGCAGGTTAGACAATCGTCATGCGTCACCATATTATTTTCCACCAAGAAAATTTACAGCCACGAAATACATATTATTTTCTTAAAGTCATCTCAAACGTTATTTTGAAAATGCGTTATGCAAAGCGCGATGATATATATATATATATATATATATATATATATATATATATATATATATATATATATATATATATATATATATATATATATATATATATATATATATATATATATATATATATATATATTGTTTGTTTGTTTGGTGAAAAATCTGGCAGCTTAGTGGCCATAGTTCCTTTTTACATTAGGGGTGCAATTTTTTGGCACAACACCGGAGCCGGATGTGACGTTTGAAATACATCAGCTTCAGGACCGCGTTAGGTAAGCCGTCTGTGTACCATGTTGGCTTTATTTAACTTTTTACCCGCTTATGATGCAATTTTGAAAACCTGATGGTATTTGTGATTATACCAACATTTTTCTTCTCTAGTCAAAAAGCTTTGGATTTAACTAAACGCTTGCAGTGACCGATAAAACCACAACGTTGGCCTGTGCTGCTAGCTTTGCTAATGCTACACATTGTTAACGTTGAACAAGATGGTCATTTGGGAGTTTCTAAACCAGTTGTAGGTCGTTTAAGATAACTAATGGACATTAAATGCCACGGTATTGTTTTATTTGTGAATTCTGTATGGGGTTAGCTGGGGTTGCAGTCTCACAGACTGTTCCAAACTTGTTCCGTGTTCACGGCGAAAGTTAAGTTAGCATTGTCACATATGCGTCATGTACATGGCTGTACATTAATGCCTTTGTTAATTAAAAATAATATAATAATAATAGTCAACTTTGGGCTTATGAATATTGTTAAATAAATTTTAAAAATCCATGGCAAGATGTCGTAGTATGGATATTAATAGACATTTCTGTAGAGGCCGGCTAACTTAAATAGGATGCTAGCTTTACACACAGTATCAGATCAAACTGCATGTTTTCTGTAATATGTTTGTTCTTTTTCCAGATGTCAGGTTGCTACAGAGATGAGTGATAACGTGAAGTTGTTTGTGGGGAACCTCCCTTTAGATGCCACGCAGGAGGAGTTGACTAAACTTTTTGCTCCTTATGGAGAAATCAACACCTGTTCTTTGCTCAGACAGTACGCATTTGTTACCCTGAAGGGAGAGGGGGCAGCAGACAGGTATACAGATGACTATTTCTAGTACCATATTTTTTATGCTAAATAAGTTGATGTGAATTGTACATAAAGCTTTAGAAACAATGCATTATCAGCATAGATTTAGGCATTCATATTAGCTATTTAAAAAGGATATTTGGGTCACTTTGAAGTGACATTTATCAGTTATCAACAGTAATGACCATACCCTCCAATGGCATTTCTCAAAGTGAGCAGTTTCTCTAGAAATCAGAAAATATCCACTGACCAGAGCAATAGATTAGGAGAGATACTGCTGTCGATCAGTGATAAAATGGCAACAAATTTTCAGGTATTTAAAACAACTTCTACACAAAATGTCATACAGATTTATTAGAATGCTATATTACCTGTTTGCTAATTTCTACAATTTAACATGAAATTGTGTGTTTAAACGAAACGGTGTCCAAATTACTATACCAATGTATGTGCTGCTGCAGTAGCATAAACACCATATAGAGAACAAATTGTGCAAAATTATAGAGGTTTACAAACAGTTAATGCAACATTCTAACATTTCAGTATGACATTTTTGAACAAGAGTTGTTTTAAATGTCTAAAATCTACTAGTTTCTCACTATATTGCAGCAGTGTCTCTCTCAATCTTTCTATAATTTTGGTCAGAAGATTTCTTCTGGTTTCTAGAGGCTCCACTCATTTTGAGTGATGTCACCGTTAGGTATGGTCCTTACTGTAGATAAATAACTGATTAAATGCCACTTTGAAATGACAAAAATTCACTTTACGTAAGACTGAACAACACGAGGAAACTGAACTGGAAAAAATTACTTTGTTCATCTTTCAAATCATTACTTGAACTTCCCAGAATAACTATGATTTTTAAGACTATGAGCCAATATTTGTATTATAAAGAAATTGCAACAATACCAGTAAAAGCAGAACATGGGATTGTAAGTAAATTAAAGCACTTTTCTTAAGCAAGACTGACTTAAGAAATATGAATATAAAAAAGACACGTATAGTAGAATAACATCAATCTTGTGAGTTTTGGTTCAGTATTCTTTTCTTTTTTTTATAATAAATATTGGGCATGCTCTACATGTGACAAAATGCTATCTTTAATAAAACAAACATTTTTAAGTTTTATTTAAAAAATAATAAAACATTTCATTTTACAAAAGCACAGATGGGTGTTGAATACAAACGGTGGTATAACTGCAATGCAGAATATACAATTATGTGGTAAATGTTGGGAAAAGTTATACAAAGGAAAATTATTTTACTAATGCCTCAAATCTTTGTAGTTTTGCTAGGTTTTTTTTTGTTTGTTTTAAATTACTTTTTGCCATTTGTTGTAAATATATTGCTGATGTTAAAAAAAAAATTTTTTTTCTTACTCCTACAGGGCCATACGTCATCTTGATGGCAAGGAGTACAGGGGCAGACCCTTGGTTGTTGAAGAGTCACGTGCACGCCCACCCAACTCCATTAAAGTGTTTGTAGGGAATATTAGTGCCACATGTTCAGCAGATGACTTGCATGGGTTGTTCTCTACCTTTGGAAGAGTTTTAGATTGTGATAAAGTCAAAGGTAAAGCACAGACCTATCTTCAGTAGAAGTTGTGACGTTATCTCTGCATATGTTAGATCTGAACAGCTAGTGTTATAGTTTTATAATTGTTTAACAAACAACAATGAAATAGTTTAATTTGACTTTTGGATCTTATGCCAAGACAATTTCCTCCTGTGTTTTTAACAGCCAGATTATGCTCAAATGTTGGCTATGCATTTGTACACATGGAGAGGAGGGAGGAGGCCCTAGCAGCAATTGATGCACTCAATGGGACCATGTTTAAAGGGCGTCAGTTGGCTGTGGAGCTTTCCAAAGCTCAACCTTTGGTCAACCAACTTTCATCATCAAATGCTGCAGGTGCTGTACTTGAAGAAAAACAATTTAATATTTTCTTCAAATAATAAAATGCAACCACTAATACATCTGTTCTGTGCTTGCAGGTGGCAGAGATGGTCTTCTTCCTCGACCTCCTCCATCTCTAGAACATCACCAGAGTCAGGCAGCTGTGTTAGCTGCGGCTGCAGCTGCAGCTGCTGGTCTACCCATTCAAGTAAGTTAATTTTTTTCTGCAAGATATTTTCTGAATCCTGATGTTGAGCTTTGAAACTGAGACAGATAAAACCCAACAACTGCTAAGACAATGCTGCATTAGCTAAAATTGGTTTTGTTTGCTCTTTAGTTTTGCACCTGCCAGTTCACGTTGCTGATAAATGCTGTTTATTTAAGTTATATTTGTGTTTCCTGTCCCTGGTTTAAATACTCACTTTTCTTTTTGCAGGTTCAACAAAGTGTCCATAACTCATTTTATAATACAACAACCTTTGACCCCACCTATGCTGCTCTGAAGGGCATCACAAGTGCTAAAGGTGCAGATGGGGTCATATATGGTGCTCTTGCCAGTCAAGTATATGGATCTGTTGCTGACCAGGTGTACCAGGAGCTCTCCAATCATAATCCCCCTGCTGCACCTGAAGAGGGAGATCAATCTGTTACACCAGATCCCACAACACTTTTTGAAGCTGCAAGAGCTAAGTTCTTTCAGGAAGGACAGAAGGTATATTAAGTGTTGCATTAAAATGTACCGCTTTTTTTCTTCAGTTTAACTTTGATTATTACATATTTCTAATAAAGGTTCTGGCAGAGCAGCAGGCAGGAAAAAAGGCAGCACCCTCAGATACCGAACGAGACCGCAGCCCAATTAGAGGAAATCGAGCCCCCCTCCTCCCTGACCCTGTTCCAAGTTCCTTTGCTCAGATGCGGTCCAAACGACGCGCCTTGCTGCCAACACCACCTGGAGTACCTCCTGAAGAAGCCCCAGCTGCCACCACAACTGCTGAAGGGTCAGATCCTGTTGCAAGGTACACATGACACATTCTGTTACTACATGAAGTTTGAAGAAAGATAAATGTTTTATCCCTCTTTAGGTTGTTACTAGTGCTGTCAAATTTAACGCGTTAATTGTGACGATTAATTTGGAAGACATAACGCATTAAAAAAAATTAACGAAATGAACACAACTTGTGTTTGAAGCCAGGCAGAGCGCTTGCTAACATCAGATTTCCTACAGCTCCTTACGCAGCCTGTGTCGTTCCTCCAGCCCACCCCACTCGCTCCTCAGATCTCGTCAGTTCACTCGCTTCACCTGTCTCCCCGGTAGCGGAACTCAACTCTCCGCTCCTTCCACCGTGAAAATCGAAAGTAATCGGCGGTGAAACTGGACGGTCTCTAGCCTTTAAGGTTTATTCCTGCTCCTTCTCCGCCGTACGGTCTGGTTCGGTTCAGCAGTGAGCAGGTGTTATGGGTCCCGGTCTGACACCGAGGTCCGAGCGGAGGTGTCAGTTCGGCTCGGTACAAGAAACCCAGACCTACCCCTATCTGAAAAGTAAAACCAGTACTGAACTGAGGCGATCCCATTCCGAACACTAGTCTTTAAACAATAGAGACCTGAGTGACTTGGATCCCTCATTGAAAACGAGGCAGACCGTGGGTCAGTTTGAACACTGCAAAAAATGATTCTTTCATATGTTTCCACATGTTGGAAATCTTTTATTATTTTAAAACAATACCCTTCTAAAATTGTACATAAAATAAACGAATAGATTTATAAAGTACTGTATTTAGGGTCTGTCCAGTTTTAGTCAGGAATTTTTGTTTTTCAACTGTTTTGAACTGAAATCCAATTTAAATGCATTTTTTCATCAATTATAAAAGCTTTATAAATGATTTTTTAAAAACATTTTGGCATATTTCTTGGATGGACATTGTAAACTGCATGTAATTTCTTTTTTCTGAAAAGAAGCGATTAAATGCGATTAATCGCGATTAATTTTGTCCAGATTTGCGATTAATTAGTTAATTTATTTTAATCGACTGACAGCACTAGTTGTTACACAATGGTTAGTGATGAAATCAGTATTATTTAACACTTTTCTAAGTTGTTAAACTTACTTTGTATACTTTTTCTTTTGAATCATTCTTACACATTCTTCCACTTTAAAATGCTCTTCAGGTCCTACACAGAATACTACCAACAAATGCATCAGTACCAACAATATCAACAGTACCAGGAACAGTATCAGTACCTTCAGTATGCCTACACCAATCCTCCTCCACCTCCTCCACCTCCAGCAGCAACAACACAAACACAAGATGCCACCACGACCCCTGCTCCCCCTGGGACATACACAGCCCCACCATCATATGCCACATCGGAAGTCTATGCAGCCCCAGGAACATACGACACTTCGGGAAGTTACAATTCCTCAACAGGGAACTACAGCACTTCAACTGGGAGTTACGATGCCTCTTCAGGAAGCTACGACACCTCAGCAGGATATGACACATCTGCAGGCTACAGTGCATCAGGAGCATATGATTCATCTGGAGCTTACCCAGCTGCGGAAAGCTACTCCACATCTACACCGTATGAGCAGACAGCCGCACACGGGCAATCCATGCCCCAGCGTCATGATTACCCTTACCACACGCCAGAGCCCCCTTATCGATAGTCAGTCCCACCCCCACACACTCCTTACACGCCGCTGATGTGTGTACTTACGCATTTGTATTTACACAAGAGATGGTATAAAAGGGGCAAGTCGAAGAGTTTGCAAGGTTGTAATTCAAATGTGCTTTAATTCCCTTTCTCTGACTTGGCTAAATAGTTTGCCAATCAGTCATCGATGATTAGTTAGCAAGGTCTTTAGACAAGTGGAGATAATAGGGAAATCTAAATTAGAATATTGTCAAACATTTACGTTTCTGCTAGATGTTGTGGTGGCTCAGCTGGTTTCTTGTTGAATGTTATCACTTTAACATTGCCTGGAGCAGAGTTAAGGTTAGAGGACATGGTTGAATCTCTCTAATGACCATTTTTATTTTGATGCTGGATTGAGACCTTTTATATATTCTACATATTCCCTGTTTTGTTTATTCAATTGTGCAGTTCCAATAGTCTTAACTCCACAAATTCTATTTAGCTTTATTTTTATTTGGTCACTTTAGAGGCTGCAGTATGTCATACTGCAGAGTTGTTTTCTATTTTATTTGATGGTTTATATTGCAGTTAGGAAAAAATTGTATATTTGGAAACTGCACAAAAACTAATATGGCCAAAGCATTTGTTGTAGTACTTTTGAATTCTTTAGAATGCTGTTTTAGTTTGATGCAACTGATGAGTATTTCAACCCAACACCTTTGTGGAGTCTGTATCAAGCCTTTGATGAATCCAGCTGCCGTGACTCGTTTTAGCAGCCTTTGAGATGCAGATTGCTACTTAACGTTTGTTCAAAAAGGAGAGGGAACAAAAAAATGCAAATTAGTGAGTTGTGAATTTAAAAAACTCTGGTGCAGTTGACCAGGTAGCTGTCACTTGACTTCCGAATTTTGCACAAATCAGGCAATTGGTTTAGAAGACAGTGACCTAATTTTTTGTCTTGCTCACTGTAGCTCTGGTGTGGCATAAAATGACTTGTTAGATTACAAGGTGTAGCATGTCACAAAGATGCAGCCGTTTGACCCTGTAGCACAGAGGGTATTTCTCAAAGTAAATTTCAGTGTTAGAAAAACAGATTTGAGAGTAAAAGTCCAGTTCATACAGGCAAGTTTGTTTTATTTTGAAAGAAGTTTGACTGATTAAACCATTAAAGTTTAATAGTTATAAGGAAAATCTGGACAAATGAGACTTTGATTATTGAGTATAAATGTAGATCAGACCAGGTGGTTCCCTTGGGGTAATTGATGTAATTTCTTTATTTCTGCTTGGCCCAGACTTGGCATTTTGTTGTCTGTTGAAACAGGTTGTGTTTTACTTTTGCCCCTAAACATCTAAACAGAATTATTTGGTAATTTTGAAAACATTGAGTATATTTTGTGGTAAACATTTTAACAGAACATTCTTTAGAAAAGCAAGTTCCTCGCATTCACATCATATACTTATAGAAGATACTCCGTTCTCTGACAGATTCTTTTTTTGATTGTACATATATGAATCTGAAGAGGCAGGTTTAACGTCAGCAAATATGTGATCAATAACTTTTATAGAATTTGAGCATTATAAATACTTAAAACTCCAATTTATTTTTTGAATTTTCTATCGTAAGCTCTTTTTTTCCCCCTCACTTGTTTTTAATGCCTCCACTTTTATGGAACGCATTGATGATTTAGGGGAAACTTTGATCCAAGTTTCATACAGGAAACAATATATATGTTGGTACTCATGTAAATACTTAGAATCTGAAAGAGTATTGCCAGCTGATATTTGGTAAGAATAGTGACTGTTGGTCAGATGATGAGGTGATTGAAATTCATAAAGAACTGCATACCTGATGTAGGGAAGTGACAGTTTCTGACTCTTCAAAATGAAACCCTGAAAGAGAGGTGATGTCCACAACTTTGTTAGTGTGCTACTGATGTCCATTACATAGGGTTGTTGACAGGGTGGTTATGTTGTGGCTGTCTTTGTGTTGTAGATGACATAAAGATTGTTTTTGGCATTTATAAAAGTGACTGATTTTTCTCCAGTAGCAATGAGAAGGACCAATGGCCTGTCCTTCCATCTCAGCTGATCTCACCAGAGCACATCCTATTTTGACACATGTTGTTTTCTGGATTTAGGTCCCCTATTGACAGCAGCTTAGCTCCACACTTTGATCAAGATGTGTTTTACTTGGTTAATAGGTTTTTATGCACATCTGATTACAGCTGACTCCTCTGACTTAAAGCAGGTGTGCAGATCTGGTTGTACTACACATTACTCATCTTGATTCTTAGTGGGCACATGAACTGACAGTGTAAGGTTTAAATCACACATTGCGACCCTACATTTCCACATTGTTCCACCTTCTCCATGTGAACTGTTAGTTGCATGCATTGTTGTTGCTGCTGCTCCAGCCACCTTCTTCCTCTTGCTGATTATTGCAGCTAGAGTGGGAGGGAGCCAAACTGAGCCCTTGCCCTGGACGTACGCCGCACGCAGCTGTAGAGTGGGATGGGGATAACAGCAGCGTTAGGCCTGAAACTGCTGTGGACGATGGGGTGTCTCCCCACTAAGGTAAACACTCAGACCACACACTCCTGCCCCTCCCTGAAACATGCGTACACACTCTCTAGCACACATTAACAGTACAGGAACACCTACGTCCATACCTATTGTTCCTTACCTGTCTTCGGGATTTTCATTTGTCAAGATTTCAGATTTCTGGAAATTTATCTCCTATCCTTCACATTTGGAGATCACGTTCTTCCTGCTTTTGGTTTCCCTGCTCACCTTTCTCCAAGCATACTCTGCTCATACATTCCTGCTCCCAGCTTGACAAGTCACACACAATCCTTTGAGGACTTCTATACCAGCTTCAATCTAAATCTCAACGTTTTCAGCAGATATGATCTTAGTCCAACCTGTCACTTAAGAGTACCAGACAATCACAGCCAGAGCCAGATTTGGGACATTCAGGTTGGATGGGTGGTTTTAGTTTTTATCAAACCAGCCCTGGGGCCACTTAAGGGTTGGGTGCTTTGATGAAGAGCGCACTGGCAGACCCTCGATTTTAGAGTTGAATAGTCTGGCTCAGGATTGGTTGCTGGTTTGACGCTCAACTCCCTCTTTTTCCAAAACAATTTTTTGAGGCCACATTCAATCTGTATAAATGACAACGAACACAAGTACTACAATGTTGTTTTAAATTACGTTTTGTCATTTGTTATTTGAAATGTTTAATTATCAATAAATGAATTTCAACTGAACTCTTATCTTCTCTGTGTGAATATTTGAAAAGGTTGTATTTGTGATTCTGAAACACTAAAGTGGTAGTCACCCAAAAAACTCAGAGCTCAACATCTGATGATGTTTTTATTCAGTTTTCTTCCAAAAACATCAATTTATGCCTTTTTAAAATAAAAAACAATTTGATAACAATCCAAACCTGATGATAAACTTTTAATGTAAAAAAGAGCTAAAACAATTAAAGGTATGATACATTACTCCCTGCAAAGAAGAGTTTGTCATGAATACCACTGAGTTTCATGCCCTCAACAACACTTAACGTTCACAGATTGACACTAGAGGACTGCATGAGTGTTTCAAATGCAGTATACACAAATGGTATGCTGAGGTAATAACGAGTAGGTTTATGTAAATTGACAAAGTATAAAATTTAGACAAAATGAGCCAATTATTGACTTAATGACATGAAAATGCATGACTGATTTCCAGCAGCCAGAGCAGTCTCTGAAGTAGCATCGGTGGTGAGTGCAACTCATTTACTCCATTTTAAGATTTGTGTTGAGTATCTAACATGTTGAGTTTTCTGTAAAATATTACAAACCCACAGTTTCACATGTTCTAATTATTATAAACTGCTCTATAGTTTTGACCTAAAATTGACTTTTTCATGCAAGTTAAATAAAAGTGTGTCATAAGAATCTTATTTTCTAAGATCAACTTATCAAAAGTTTGGGTTTTTTGTTATTTGCATTAGCAAATTTGGTAAACTTGTCTTAGGATGCATTTAGGAATTTGAACCCCCAAAATACTACAAGTTTTGTTCATGTATTTACCTTGGCAGAGTAGAGTGAAAGTAAAATATATTTGTGCTACAAAAAAAACAAAACCTCACATATTAACTGACCTGAGGCTGCTGAGACCTGTTAATTTAGCCTATCTACACTTATGCAACAAATTGAAAAGATTCTTACAGTAAACCCTTGCAATATTTCTGATTTGTGTTGCCCTAATTGTTAAAAGCAGAGTTGGATCTTCTAGTAAATTGAAGCCTGGTTTCAGAAAACCACTCAGCACTTCAGAGGATGACAGGAAACTGGTACGTAGTTAATGGTTAGACAGGACAACAAGGCAAACACTTTTAAAACACCACACAATGTGAATCAGACCAAACACGTGTTACAGTACTTTGAATGACAACCTCTCATGATGCTGCTGGCTTAATATGAAAAAGGAGCAAGCATTCAAACACACGTATTGAAAATAGCAACGCTTTAATAAAGAGCGATTTTTTTACAAGACTGCAATGTCTAGCTAGTTATGTGATAACTGACATTGACATTCATAGTGTTTTACCGAGATGCAGTTATAGTAACAGTTTGAAGTTTGATGGATTGCAAATTGCATTTAACCATGCGAGGCGGCCTTCAAACAAGTTACAGACTACACTGTAAAACAGCTTATGATGAATGTCAATGAGCGTTCATGTCTAGAGGTAAGTTAAAAAAAAAAAAAAATCTCATGGAGAAATTTTTGCAACATTTTCCAAACACACCGGTAAGAGTGAGTTCACACTATGGTCATGCTTTTACCGGGCACACTAGCCAATAAAAAGACGACACTTAATCATGCAAAAGAGACAGTTTCTTTGTCTTTTGAAAATAAAAGAACAAAAAAAATCATTGGAGTTCTGATATCATCCATCCGTAGTGAATTGAATAAGAAGAAGCTGCGCTTTGATGATGACTTTGGTGCAAAAAAATGTTCCTGTTTTGAAGAGGACAGACCCTGTCCTGCCCTCTTCCTTGATGAAGACACTCTTGGTATTGACCAGTTGTGATACTTTACCCTTGATTAACCCCTACCCACTTCCATCTTGAGATGGACACAAACATTGACCCTGCCCACCCACCCACCCATCCCTGGATGATGACACCTTCAAATTACAACCATTCAAACACAGATACAGCAATAAATTGTCCCACGTACAGTAAATCATCCAGTGGGGCTTTGATCACTTTACAGAGGGAGTACGTTTAAAAACACATGAACAGCATTGCCTATATACAGAAGGGGCACAATAACAGAGGTTGGCCTGGGTGGATCATGTGTTGTGCTGAAGAGCTCAGTGAAGAAAGCTTTCAGCTGAAGGAAAATGACAAACCTCTGGAACAAGGAATAATGGAGGAGAGGGAAGCTACAGCCGATCTCTTACATGAATGTGCATTCTAATGCAAAACCTTAGAATATCTGCCTGCTTGGTGATGATTTCTAACACAAGTCTGTTCATAGTCATAGCTGCAGAGAGAATAGAGTTGGCTTAGCCAGAGTTACATTTCAAACATGAATCACAACAGTACACCAACAAGAAGTTGGAATTTTTAGAAGATTTTGTTAGAAATCACCATCTCAAGCAGCTTCAGTTTGAAGAAGTTTGATTCAGAATTGCTTTGAGTCTGATTTTTTTGCAGGTGAATTATCCTTAAGCCACCTTAAGTTGATGTGTTGTAAAGAGTCAGACATAGTCTCAAAAACACTCGATGCTAAGTTAGTACACGCTACCAACTTGCTTAGAGGCCTTTCATCTCTAACCAAGGAACATGACCCTGTTAATCTCTATGCGAAGGCATGTGCACACAAACACACATACAGTAAATGTACATAGAACTGACACAATCAATAGAAAATGACTTCATCCCCAATCAATTATTGCCCCTTTTGACTGTACATCCCAGCAATGATTTTAAGGTTTTTGTGCAGCAGAGCGTTGTCCCTTCTTTGAAGGTTTGTGCTATATATAAGTATATATATATATCATTGGACTGAGTCTGACTTGACCTTGAATCTGCAAGAAAATCCACATTAACATTTAATGCCTCATTAAGGCTTCTTGTCTTGGGCTGTCTGAATTGATCAGTATGCTGTCACTTTACCAGGGTCATGATCGAAAGACATTACCCTCAGTTGCTTTCTGAGGGTTTGGCATTCCCTGGACTTTTTTCATCAACCTTCAGCTGTCCTGTCCATATACAGTAAAACTAGATGAACAAACCTCTTGTAATACCAATGTTTTAAAGTCCTCCAGGTGAATGTTGGAAATGTGTTGTAGTGCTTGTCCGAATCCAGTTTTTCTGAAGTGAAGAGACTTGACTGATAACTAATTTTGGAGAGAAAATCTTTTCAGGACACAAAGGAAACACTTCACTTTTTGATTGGTTAGACTGAAAATCATTTTTCAGATATCTATCCACTCCTCTGTCTGGCTCTCAGTGCATTTTTCAGAGCATACAGGTATAACAAAAAGGTATAAAAACAACTGGAAAAAACTATAAGGACTAAAGTCTAGACTTTGTATAGAAAGATGATGTGGACACTCGAAGGTACAATACTACTGCCAAAAAAGCTACTTAACAGGCTCAAAATGTATGTGTGGGGGGAAAAAGAGGTTAATGAGATTTTGCAATATTGCACAGCTGCAGAAAAAAAAACAAAAAATTAAATACACAGTGTACAGCATGTCCCCAAATCGCAAAGTTAGTGTGAGGGGTTTCGTTTACATCCAAGTGCGATAGCTGGATCTGGCTCAGTGCTTTCATCAGTTAATTCCAGTGCAGCAACACATTGGTACCTGGGAACATGTCATGACATCAGGTACCAAAAGAGACACACGCACACAGTTCACACCTCACAGAGTTGCGTCCATTTAACAATCACACAAGCGTACCCCAAAAATCATTGTTCTTCGCATTTAAGAACAAGTGGACTTCATAAATAGAAACAATAACGTTGATGCAGCTTGCCAAATGTAGAAAAAGGGACATGCTCACACGCATTCAAATCACTTCTGACATCAAGTGAAGGATGGCACACAACCAGGATCAGTCTCAATAAGATACTAAACTACACAGAAACACACCCTTGGCAAAATTTCACATTGAATAAAGTGCCAGCAAATGATCCAGTAAGAGAAAGAGATTTGTCCTCCTAGTCTGATTCAATTGTGGGATGGAGAGAAACGTGGGGAAAATTTTATTCAAGAAATTATTAGGATGAGTGGGTGTCAGAAAGTACTAAGGAACCTCCGGGTAGCTGTCAGCCTTAGTAGCAACAGCTCAAGTTTTAAGTGCCCTTTGAAGTGGCAAAACAAACCGTATGGGTAAGACTGACTCTGAGCTTCTGGTGTCCTAGCACTGTACTCGCAGGTTAAAAACAGAAATTATTAGCCGCATGGAGATGTGAGAGAAAATCTGAGGGTCAGGTGACATTAAATTGACATCAGCATTTCATCTTTTATCCATCTCCTGGTCTTCTCTCCCTTTCCCCTGCTCTCCTTTTCTTTCTTCCTCCTGCACTGGATTTGGTTCTGGATTTGTGTTGGCTGTCAACTCTTTCTCTCCATTTCTTTCTCTTGCCTTTTTCCTTTCAGCTTTGCTGCTATGGTTACAACATCATCTCTACATGAAGTGCATCTGGAGAAGACATGAGGAGAATCAAGAGTAATTTAGTTCAACAAAACACATCATCATTCGTTCAGGCATCTATTGACAAACATATTCTCCTGCTGCAATATCAGGAAAACAGTTTCTCAAGGGTGTGACTGTTTTTGTCAAAAATACTTGTTCCTTAAACAATTTGATAGTCTTTCAATCTGATTAATACTTGCTTTGAAACACATTTCCCCCCCATATTTTAAACATCATTCTAGCTAATACATGTTGGTTCTTGATCAGTCAGCTTGAACAATTCTATTCAGTGCTCTTAAGGATTACATCACCTATGACACTGCAAACAAAAGCATGGAATAGTTTCCCAGAAGAAATCAGATTTCTGTGTAAAATGTAAACAGAAAGAGTAATATAGTTATCGTTTGGTATTGTGCCAAATGTTTTAGTGGATGGCTATTTTATTGGCTAAAATGGGGAAGTTGACCCTCCAATAAGTTCTCCGTAGTTTCTTTTAATAATACAATAATTTACACCACATAATATAAAATGTCTAAACTTTTAAAAAGTTGAACATTTTTTCCTTAAATTGTTAAGCTAACGTGTATGTTTTGTGTTACCTGTGTACCCGGGATGGGCCCAAATGGATTGGTGGGTCTCAGGACAGGCTGGTTGTACATGACAGGCTGTGGGGGAATCATGGGAACACCCCCCATCTGATGACTCATCTGAGGGGGGAGCTGGACACAGCACACGTAAAAATGGTGAAGAGCAACAGGCAGGAAAAGATAGGTGGTAAACAAAATGTGGAATTGAGATGATTTAGAATACATTGTTTGAATATATTTCTATTTATTTTACTTAGAAACAATAATTTTTTACCATTCCATACACAGGCACTTGGGGTGTTGTCATAGGAAAAGCCACTGGTGCTGGAGCCTGCACAGAAAAAAACAGGTAAGAAAAGATATAATCAAAAGTATTTAACTTGATGCTTATGATGTCAACCTAATGTCTAACTAGTTCCCAAAATACTGCATGTATTATGTTGCTAATCCTAAAAAAAACTAAAAGAAGGAGGTTTAATGAAGTTAAATTATGGTGGCAGATTAGCAGTCTGTAATAGAGTTGAAACAAAAATTGTCAACAAACAGAATAAAAAGTGGATTAGAGCATATCACAATAAACTAATGATTATTACTTACATATCCAGTATAGATCATCCCATTCTGTGGAGAGAAAACAAAAACTTAAATTTAGTTCTCCGAGATTAAAGCTAAACTTGTTCCTTCTCTCAAAATGGTGAGAGAAGATAAATCAGACCTTTATCCATTCATCATGATAAAATAAATCACTTCTATTTTCTATTCAAGTCGTGCCTCCGGCTTTCCAAACCATTTCCTGACAAAATGAGCAGTTAGAGTTAAGAGGCTATTCAGTCTAAAATTATGAAGATTAAACCAGATTGAATGGAAGAGACATGGAGATAATCAGAGTGGAACACAAAGGGCATAGATAAAGATAAAGAAATGATGGTGTCCACAATGGTTTTTGGCTCCATCAAGAATTCATTTGGGCTATTTAAAGAGTGATAAGTAAAGGTGGTATAATGCACTCAAGTATGCAGATGAATAGGACTGTTCAGTGTGTATCATTAATGGAAAATATATATCTCGGGATACAGTAAAAGACCTGTCAATGCTGTAAGTTTTTGATGTATTTGAAGTATTTTTCAAATTGTTTGTTTTGTCCATACACCGGTATATATATATCGTCTATTAAGTATTTCAAGTATAGGCCCATTATGATCTATGACTTTCCAAATTAAAACATGAAATTAAAAAATGTGGACATTGCTAGAATTATTACCATTACATTTCAAACCGACCAAATTAACACACCGACACTGTCTTTTGAAACTGTTTTTCAAACACAGTGCTCCATGATTCTGATGACACAACCACAAATCATCCTGGCAAATAGCAGTTCATGAAGCTTAATTTACCATCTGAGGGACAGGCATGGGTGCAGGTGCCATGGGATGGGTTGTGTGAGTCCAGTTGGTGTTGGTACACATAGTTTTTGACTGCCAGCCACTTCCTCCTGTTGGCTTCTTCTCTACCAGCTGGCTCCATTGGAGCTCTGGCCTAATGTGCACGTACAAAGAACACATACAGGTGCACATATAATGTGAAATCATGCATCATGTGGGAGATAAGACCAAAAACAAGCAGACAAAGTAATTTGATTCTGGTGTAGTTTCTGAAGAGGTAAATTCACTCACTTTTTGGGTGTACTCCCAAACTGCAGGTCTGAGAGAACAAATAAAAGCCAACAAACATCAGTGGATAGCAAGCAACATAAGCAATAGAACAAAAGCAGGCACAATAAGATTGATGTTCAATTATTTTGAGAAAAGCACTCGATATACTCACTGCCAACCAGATTTGCTAGTGAAGAGTCCAGATCATTGGGCAGCATTTTCCCAGAGTGCAAAGGGACTCCTGGACTGTGAATCTGAGTAGGTGGAGATGGCTTTATCAGGTCACCTGATTTCCATAGGTAACCATGGAAACATGAAAGGAGAAATGAGGGGGAAAGAGTCAAGAAGATGAGGCGGCTGGCCATCATTGTTACAGCATATCCTGCTTTTAGTGTGTCTGTGTTTGTAAGCAAGTGGGAATGTAATCACTTGCTTTCTGTATTGTGTGTGTTGTGTTTGCAGTCCTACCTCCCCAGGCATTGTTATTGTTGGGCACAGTGTGTGTGGTCTGGATGGGGGTGAAGTTGGGCTGCAGGGTGAACAGCTCACTGGTCAGGTTTGGCACACTACAGGAATAAAAATGAAGGCTGATGTGTCATTTATTTAATCTTATTTATAAAAAGCAGGCCCTCAGTTTTGCATTAAAGAATTGAGGTAGCAGGATAAAATGAAATGGCATGCTGAAAGCTTTACTCATGTTTTTACATCTTCTGACTACAGATGTTTGACTCACTGGTTGTTGAGGGGTACGCTTGGTGAGTTGGAGAAGAGATCTGTGGCCCCCACGCTGCTGTTGGCACTGCCCACTGACTGGGCGCTGGGTGAAACGTTGGGCGTCTGAATGTCGATCACTTTATGACCATCCTCCTGCATGGAAAGCACCAACAGGAAAGAAGAACACATTTTTATTTCCTTTCTTTTAAATATACCCAGTGCCAACCAGCTCAGAGATGTGAATACTCATTTTACTTTAAAAAATAAATCTGTCCTCAACATTTAAGTTAAAGAAAGACTGCTGTAAATATGCAAGGGAAAAAACAACATTTAGTGCACTTTCAATGCGTCACCTTGTGTTGCTGCAGTCGGTTGTCCTCTGATTTGTCATCCATTCGGCTGAGCGAGATACCCGCACTAGAAAGAGACGATACTGCACTGGACAAGGTGCTGGATCTGAGAGACACACACAAACAATCTCTCTGCAAAAGATTTACAGCAAATAGTTTATTTCTTTATAGTGTATATGATATTTTTTACTAAGGTGTTAGATATATTTTTAAATACGAAATTTGAAAATATACTTAGACCTCTGATTCTTGTCAGGTAAACCATCAAGGTAGACTAGACAGCTAAAAATGTCTGACTAATTTAAATCCAGATAAAAACTGAAAATGATTGTTTATTATCATGATCCATTCAGAAACATTTAGAATATTTAAGAATTGATTAATGATTTATGCTCCACTTTCAGTGGTACAATCTCTAAAAATGTTCAGCCAGTAATGGTTATAGTAATACATCAAATGAATATAGATTAGAAGTTGGCCAACTGAACGGGCCAATTAATTTCCCATAGTGAGAAAACTGACAATCAGCATTTATTTGACTGCATCAGCTGTTGATTAGTTCCAGAATCCAGTAAATAATTTTGCCTGTCAGCCATTATCAGCCATAGAGTGAAGACGTACTTCCACTTAGGGTCTGACCATCACAACCCTTTATCTAATATGTGATGGTGGGTTTGACACAACATGACATGATTACTGTTGAGGAATGTTGCCCATTTCCCTGAGAGGTGCTCTTTGGCCTGTACAATTGATATTACCCATTGGAATTTAATAATTCAAAATATTGTTTTTGCTCTTGCAGTGACAATTCTTTAGTTCAAATTGTTCGGGATATTTGTGGTGCCCGGGTTTGGTAAAGCCCTGGTTTGTTTGCGTAAAAGATCGACAAAGACACCAAGCTGATTAGCACTTAAAAGTACCAACTTCTCTTTTAGAATACAAATTCAATAAATCTTCCCACCAAACATGATTTTTTTTTTTTACTAACTAATCCGTATGATCAGTTTGCTAATGGACTACAATAATTTAGTTAAATATCCATCTATACATTTCCTGCAGCTTATCCACAGTCATGTTGGGAAGGTAACAGATCCAAGAGGGAAACCCACACATCCCTCTCCCCAGTGACACTTTTTACTAAGTTCTGGGAATGCCCTGGGGTCTCCTCCCAGTCGAACATGCCCAGGCCAGAAAACCTTCAACAGAAGGCAACCAGGAGGCATTTTATTCAGATGCCCAAACCATCTCATTTGGCCAATTTTGATGTGGAGGAGTAGTGGTTCAATACAAGCTCCTCACTCCATTTAAGCCTGAGCCTGGCACCCTATGGAGGAAGCTCATTTCAGATGCTTCTATCCTGGATCGTGATCATTTGGTCACAATTCAGATGCCATGACCCTTGGTGAGAGCTGGAACATAGACAACCAGTAAATAAAGGGCTCTGCCTTTTAACTCAGCTCCTTCACAAATCAGAGAAACGTCCTCATCATTGCAGATGAAGACCCAATGCATCAGTTCATCTCATGCTCCATCTTATCTTCAGTTCAATTTATTCATAAAGTGCCAGTTCACAACAAGTCGTCTCAAAGTGCTATACAAAGTAACTAATCCAAATCATTTCAGGCTAACTGATTGCAGTAAAAGTAATTCATTTTTCTGAACCATTTGGTCATACCTGCTGGCAGTGGACAGGTCCTTAAGCTTCCTGCCCTCCAGAGAAGCTAGATGCTGCTCCAAAGCCTCCAGGAGGGAACTGGGAGCCTGAGAGGAGTGAGGGGGGTAGACGGAGTGGATAGGAGAATGTTAGAAGCACAGCCAAGCAGACAAAGTAGGGCCAATAGCTCTCTTTAACCTCCCCTCCTCACTTCTTATTTTATATCACACATACACAAAAAGCAGCCGCAAAATTAAGACATCACCCTCAGAGTGACTATCTACTCTACGACAGCTCTTTAGTATTGCTTTTGCGTTTGGTTTCATCAGGTTTGGTTGACCAGCATGCACATTAAGCCTTGGATCATGCAAGCGAGTCTGCAGCAGGACTGACAGATCAGGACAGAGCAGAGCGTCGTCGCCGAGGGGCTCCAGAGTAGAAACACAAACAAAACACGTCTCAGAACCATCTAATGAGCCCATGCAAAGGCCAGCAGTCCACAGACGCTTTCATAAAGGACACACATATACACATAAAGAAAATCACCATCTAGAAGAGTTAACTCATGGGCTCCACTTTAGTTAATAAGATTGTTTCATTAAATGTTTTTGACTTGGAGATTTTGTACCGATCAGTCAAATAGAGCCAAACATCTTACTGGAAACCAAGAAAGTTAACTCAGTCAAATGTAAAATTCTGATGAAAACCAGGTATGCACAATGAGCAGCTGGCCAGCATTCTTTATTGGGACATAAACAGGATGAATGAGTTCATTTGGACCACTTGTGATACTATGGTTTTCACTCAGAGCTTCACATTTCAGCATCGGAAAACACGATCCAAACACATCAGGCAAAGAAAAGTTTCCTCATATACTTATTTTAAAGGGGAAAGAGAGTAAAATGCGAGTTCTGCATATCCTTCTCCAGAGAAATCTAGAATATGCTAAAAGTTTAAAAATAAAACAGACATATCTACAGCTCAGTAAAGGCATGGGTCATTGTGTTGAATAAGGGCATATAAGGTCTTCATAAGCACTACAAATATTTCATTATTTCAAGTCAACCCTTTTCAGTTTTTTTACATTGATTTTGTCACATTATAAGCAACCAATAATTTTTTCCACTGAAAAGGATAAGCTGCAGTAAAACCCTTCAGATGCAGTACTTATGATGGCATTATGTACACCTATCCAAGTCATATTTGCAGAAACCTATTTAATAAAAACCATTCGCTGCTCTCCCCACAGCTAATGAAAAGGGACTTTTTAGAAAAATTATCTAATAATGGGAAACTCCTATTTTATAAAGTTTTGCTGACTTTTTAATTTTGTATGATGAGCCTTTGGGTAAATAGACAGGCTTTTTATTTACACTGAAAAATGTCAGAGACACTATTGGAAAAATTCAGATAAGCGCTAAGCCCCAGTCATGTAAACGTAAAATTAATCTGCAGAAAAATACTTTTAAAAAAAAGGCTTTTGTTACCCAACTGCTAAGATTATTCTTTAAAATTCTTACCTTTTGAGTAAAATTTGTTCTGCAATGATTCAAATAGGAAAAAAAACATGAAATTCCTCAAAGCCTGATAATTGTGAGAAGGAAATGTAGCTTCAAAGCTATTTGCAGGTCTTCAGTTATTGTTTCCTCTCTATTCTAGACTCTGTTCAAACAGAAAAAGAGGCAAAGCAAAGGAGATAAGAAGAGTGAAGAAGAGAGGAAGAAGACGGGGCAGCTGCAGTGTGGGCAGGTCTGTAGGGTGAGTAGGGAACGGGAGCGTTAAGAATGAAGCATTATGGGACTGACTTGACGGATTTATAAACTGGTTGACTGACTGGTTGATTGACTGATTGAGATGAGATGTGGACTGACCTGTGTGAGATCGGGGCTGTCGCCCTGATCTATCCCAACTCGCTGTGTCACAAAAAAGGGAAGGGTAGGGAAGGGAGGAAGGAGGCAAAATGAAAATAAACCAAATGTAGTAATAAAAACAAGGAATAAACCAAAAAACAACATACCACAGTTGGAAAAAAAAGGAAGAGGTTTGTGAAGGAGGAAGAGGAGGAGGAGGAGGAGGGAGAAAGAAGAATCAAACCCAAGCATTCATTACTTCATGCAGTGGCTGGAAAAGGAAAACAAACGAAAGACGACAGAGGAAGAGGGCACATGCACGCGCACACACACACACACATACAAACAGCTATATATACAGAGTATGAACACACACACACAGAAATCTGGAGACTTGTTGAAAATGAATGCTGAGCACATCGACTGATTGAACAGGCAGGGCAGAGAGGGAGGACAACAGGTCACGTGACTACGAGGAAGAAAACATCCAAAAGGAAGACACTCAACTAATGTTGACTTTGAACAGAAGGAGAGGGGAGGGACACAGATGACACACAAAACAGACAAACACATTTTGTTAGACAGGTAAAATGAATGGGTCCTTAAAGTCAACGTTAGTCTTTTTAAAAAGATTTTTCTTTGGATCAAGCGGCTGCACCCCAAACCTTCTTCCAAATGGGAACGAAACCAAGCAGTGAGAAAGCCTTTGAAGATGGCGCATGGGGGGAAATGCTACGCAGTCTAAAGAGGATAAAACTATTTATATTCACTTTGAAGCCTAGCAATAGCTCCAACCGCTCACTGGATAACAGCCATTATGTACATAGGATAGATCTTTTTTAAGAAAAGGAAAGAAACTAAAGAGGTGGAACTGGGGACAGAGGAGGTGATAGAAAAGAGCTTGCTTGAGCATGCAGTGCAGGCATGTGAACAGGCAGCACGCGAGGGGTCCCTCAGCTGGAAGCTTTACATGAGTGGTTCTCTGACAGACTAAAACTCAACCATTAATGACTGTCTTGGAGAAACCCAATCTCCAGTTCAGGGCAAGAGAGGGTCAGAAACAGGAGAATATCTAGACGCAGAAAGAGATTTAAAGATTAAGTAGAAGAAGCCCTTGGTCACTGATCTGCGGTCAGTTTGGGTTTGAAAATATTGACCGTACATCAGAACCTCAGGTAACAGAAGTCTGGAGCGAATCTCAGCAGGTTGAAGTGAGTTTTATCTGCACATCTGATTATTCTGAGTGACAGGAGAAAATAAAGCAGGCATTTTTTAAATATATTTATGCAAACCCAGACAAGAGGAGGCTGCTGAGATTCACTCCAGACAGATATTTCCATCGTACCCACGGGAGGACAGAGCAGGATGAACAAACGATACCTCTGCCACTTTAAGAAACTCAGACAGCTTCGTCATCCTGTTGAGGAAGGTTTTGTAGATCTCCAGTGCTTCTTTGCACTGATTCTTCTTCATGTCAAAGTATTTCTCTGGGTAGCAGAAAATAAGAATCGGTCAATAGATGTCTCTAGATATCTTCAAATCCAAACTGTTACCTTAAAATCTGCATAAATATTCGAATAATGATAAATTAGGAGAACCACAGAAGAAATGGAACTTCAGTCAACCGTAACCCACATTTATTTTAAAAAACTTGCATGTTAAAGGAACTAGGGGCAGGATTAAGTGAAGTTTGGGGATCATTTTAAGGACACTGGACATAGTTTAAGGCATTTTTCTAGCCCCTCATGCCTTTCTGACTTCATGAAAAGGCCAACTTAGCTACACGCCGCCCTTAAACACCGATGGAAGGTCACCACACATAAACCCTGAATTTGATGATTTACCCAACATGTTGATGACACCTTCATTGTAAGCAGCAAACAACCGTATGGAGTCTTTAAACAGCAACATGAAGGCTGTGTTGATCACCCCGTTGGTCAGCTCGTTGGAGTTCGGCTGCAGGGAGAAGGAACAATCAATCAGCACACTGGATCAGTGACGACGATAACAGTTCATACAAAAGGTTTTGCTTGTTTACCTGAAAATCTAGCAGTGCATCAAGTTGGTTCTGAATGATGGGCAAAGTTTTGATCAGCTTCTCTGTGTTCATGGTCCGCATCACACCGTCAGCCCTAAAACACATGAGTAGAGATGCACACATGCAACAAAACCCACTGAGCTTATCATATGTAAAGTTTAGGAAGTAAGCGTGTTCAGTGAGATGGAAATGAGGGGAATATTTTTTTGCATGTGAGAGTGTTACCCTCTCTTCATCTTGGTGAAGTCAACTGCTGCTAATCTATAAGACATGGCTTTTTCATTCAGGTATCGGCTGTAGCGTCTGATGAAGGTTGACATGTTATATCCTAGAGGGCAAAGAAGATAAAGCTGCAGTTAGGGACTGATCATTTGGCTTCTTCATCCCCAAATCATAATTCTGACCAATCTGCCTTCCCTCGTGTCAAACCAGCTCTTACACTGCATTTCCTTTTGAGCAGGTAATAATACACTGAGCATTGTTTCAATTTTCAGCATCATTCAGCAGCTTCTTGTAGCAAACAAAAGAGCACCTTTTCAGCAGCCCCTTTTCAGTCCCAGATCTTTTGAAATAGACTCTGAATACTGGCTTATTGATGGTGTTACAGCCAGGAAGAGGCCGACAGAAAGTCATTCTGTTAGACGTACAGCATTGCTGAGTCTACAAACAGTCAAATGGCATTAAATCACCTTGTAGTGCAGCCTTATCTAGAAAGTTGTTGAGGTTGAAGAGCGTGTTTCTGGAGGCGAGGTACTGCATCAATCTCTGATGGGAAAAAAACAGAGGACAAAGTCAGTGATTTATCTCTTCATTCTGCCTGACAATATCAACTCATGTCCACTGTGTGACACATCGGTAATGTGGTTTTTATTTAAAATGAAAGTACACTTTTACAGATGTGGTGTTTTAATGATTTCACAGAAAACTATCATTGCTGTTGGGCTGAAACCTTGTATCTCCATTTTTCAGTATTTTCACATTTATGCATAAATCAGCTCTACTGGTCGTCTTTCATAACTATTGGTAGTTTTATTCCTGACTTTTAAAAGAAAGTGTCAGAAAGCAGTGGATATTTCTTAGCATATTTCTGGCAACTTTCATGTCTGTGTTCCTTATTGACCAAGAAAAGGAGCCCTTTTTAGGATGTTAAATTAAATTACTGGACTTGGTTCAACCAATCAAACTAATGTGGTCTTTTAACCTAGGAACACAGAGTTGACGTGTATCTGTAGCTCCTAGAAACTGTCAATTTTGTACTCTGGTCACTGCATGCTTCTTGACCCTTTTATTTTTAAAGGAGATGATTATACATAAAAGGGTTTAAT
The DNA here is from genome assembly GCA_006937965.1 of Callopanchax toddi. Taxonomy (NCBI): domain Eukaryota; kingdom Metazoa; phylum Chordata; class Actinopteri; order Cyprinodontiformes; family Nothobranchiidae; genus Callopanchax; species Callopanchax toddi. The sequence continues at coordinate 2,189,449 of SSNR01000015.1, forward strand.
GTAGGTCAAATTACCCTCTAAGAACCATTTCTAACTCAGGACAAAAATCTACTTACATCTCATTAACTTCTTCCTGGTTTGACTTTTTGTGTCAAATGACTCATGTGCTACTATGATGGGAGCTTTTATTGGTCACTACTTCTATTGTATTTTGTGTCTCAGCCTCAAATTCTATTCATACAACACAAAAATACCATCCGGTCAGTGGTTGGTCAAAAAAAAGATACTTTTAAAAATAGCTGCTGTGCCTGTGACATTGTCACTGTCCTCCACTGCTGAGAGGAAAGCTGAATGGTACCAAGAAAAAAGCTCATAACCTTTATGTGTGCGCACGTGTGTGTGTGTGTGTGTGTGTGTTTAATTTGGCAGCTCTACAACAGTTACTGCTCCGTTTGAATTCTTGACTGATTTTTCCCAGATAATGTCTCATGTTTTATTAATTTGTCCATATTTGTAAAGAAGTCTCCAAAACAGCTGATATTGGATTTAACAAGGAACATCCACTCAACAGCTACTTTATTAGGTAAATTTGTTCAATTGATTGTTAACACAGAGCAGTTGGTAGCAACTCCATGCATTTAGGCCTCCAGACACGGTGAAGATGACTTGCTGAAGTTCAAATCAAGCATCAGAGTGGGGAAGATTCTGGGGGATTTGAAAGTGGCATGTTGTTGGAGCCAGATGGGCTGGTTTGAGTATTTCAGAAACTGTTGGATCTACTAGGATTTTCACACAATCATCTCTAGGGTTTACAGAGAATGGTCCAATTAGTAAAAGTGTCCAATGAGCAGCAGCTGTGTGGATGAAAAGGCCTTGACGGTGTCAGATAAGAGTAGGCAGACTGGTTTGATGTGATAGAAAGACAACAATAACTCAAATAACTACTTGTTAAAATCAAAGCATACTAAAGATTACTATCTCTGAAGGCTACAGTCCACACAGACTCCAAAACCGGACCATAACAGACTACGTTGTAGCTTACTAATTTTACTTATTTGTGATAATTTTCCAGTTTAGGAAACCTTTAAAAAAACAGTTAAAACATCATTACTACAAGCTCGTTTGTGTGCTTTGAGGGAGTCATCGTCCCTACAGTAATGTCTGCACTCTGCAGCATCCTTTTTTATTTATTTTTTTTATCTGAGCCGCTCATCATTTAACATGTTTGATGTTTTGCTCGTTGATCTTGTAGGGCGAGCAGCAGAGCGAGACGATTTGTCACGCCAGTCATTGAAATGTCAGAGGGATACTTCATCAGTCTGTGTTGGACACATGGAAGACGCGGCTTCAAAGAATCCCACAGCGAGGGAGCTGGAGAGAGATGGCTGCTACCTGGAGAGCTGTATGTCAGGCTTCTTTAGAGAGGTCAATAACTCAAGCTCCCTGGCTGGCAAACATTCAGCGTCTGTCTTTTATCTCTCTGTGCAAAGAAAGTCATCTTGTACAGGTATACTGGTTTAACGTTCTCTGTCCTTTAATGAAACTGCTCTTTTAAGTAACACCAGTCTACACACGTATAAATACACAATTTTAACCACAGAGTAGTAGTAGTTTGACACATGCAGTTATGAAAACCGCCTCTTGATGGACTACTTTCTTGTCACCCATGCTCGGATGCGTTTGTCTCACCTCATTGCCGTACATCATGAGGTGGTGTGTGGTGATGAGCGTTTTGAAAACTACAATCCAGCTGTTGCTCGCTGTGCGCTCCAGCAGCGTGTCTGCCAGGTGGGGGATGCTGACGTTCAGCTCATTGGTGCAGTGGATCAGGTCTGGAGGACACAATGAAACCAGCGTGAAACAACCTCAGGGTGCAGTGAAAATAGTAAAAAGGAATAGAACTGAAAACATCCACCAGGAGGTTCTGTTTTCAGGTCTTTCTTTAGGCTGTTACTCCAGCTGCTCACTAACTGTAAATAAAAGGAACAGCCACATGGCGAAATAGTCATTTATATGCTTGGAGAGTTTAAACGTTGACTGGGCGTGATGAGTGTAGTTACATCAGCTGCTGCATTCATCTTTACAGACTCAAAAGCTGCACACAAGTCTAAGAATAACATCTTTTAATACCACAAACTGAATCTGAACCAAAGATATTCAATTACAAACCCGTAGCTGTAATCCAGCAGTGCTACTTATTTATTACACTGAAATATTTATATTGTTTGCTTATCTAGAGTGTAAATTCTCAGCTCAAATTAAATGTGGAACACATCTCTGAAGGAAAACAGCTCAGCGTCGAGCTGTTTGTCGAACGTTATGGGTCTGACTGAAAGCACGTTGTCTGTGTGTGTGTGTGTACAGACTAAGTAATGCAGGTATATAATTTATTTAAAGACATGCAGATTCTTATAGTTCCTGTAGAGCAAATATACAAATTATGTGTGATTTAGAATGCACCATACAACACACATCCAGGATTGTATGAACAGTTGCCCCAAATTCTTAATGAATCTGGCTGCAGATCAAAATTAGAAATATGTATGGCATCTGCTTAATCTCAGAGATTTATGGATTTATTGTAAAGTGGCACGAGCATGATCAAACAAAACGTTCTGTATACTGCAAAATCCATGTGATCCAAAGGTGTCTAATTGCTGAAACAAACGGTTTTTTTAACGTTGCTGACAAAAACAGTGTTTTGAAGTTGTTTCTGTGCATTTTTACAGAAAAATCTACATTTAAAGCATTTGTTTAAATGCTTCATGCAGCCTGTTCAGAGGTATTCATCAGCAAGTTTAAGATCACGTTGATCCTTTTGAAAAACCCAGATGGTGATGGAGCATTAGTGCAAACCACAACTATTCATTTAACAAACAAAAGATCATTTTAAAGTGTTTTTTTTTTTTAATGCATAAATTTGACAAGTGATACAGGATTGCACATTGGCAGTAAAAGAAAATTTCAAGTATAAGCATGAGATTGCAAAACCTTTTTAAAGGTCTGCAAAATCAGTTGGTAGTGAGTTGAATAATACAGAGACTGAGGAGAGGTTGCAGGTGTTGAAAAAACAGAAAACAGTGATATCGGCTTATTTTAAAGCAGAGAGATTCTGCACTGGTCCGTGTTGACACTATGGTTACAAATTTGATGCATTAAGTATACTCCTTCAATGATAAAAACAATTAAAACCGTTTGTCGACAGGTTTACCTGCCATAAGAAGAAAAATTAAGCTGTGCCTCTGCTGTAATAATGTCATGACATTTGTCCCCAGCTAAAGGGCCAAATATTAGTCAAAGGTCTGCACGCTTCTGCCATCTGGAAGTGGAGAGTGAAATGTGCACGGAACGTAGAAATGCTTTTATTAGGTCTGAGAGAAGATTAATTAAAAAACTTAGATATTTGTAACCACAAACAGCTGCCTCGCCTTAGACGCAATCAACCATCATGTTATGACAACCTGTGTAATATTAGAAATTCTGTCTTGTCTTTAAAATCCAGTTAGAAGATTCAAAACAGCATCTGTGTGTGCAGTAGATCCTTTGGGTCCTGTGGATTCAGATTTGTAGGCAAGGTGAAAATCTCTTTTTGAGCCATTTTTATGCAGTTTTCATGGGGTTTTCCTTTTGAGGGGGAGAGTAACTTCATGTCTCATACATCCTTCACAGTCACTATCTAAAGTTCAGACTGAACTGATGTTTTAAAACAGCCAGAACTACAACTAGATCTTCTAGTTGAATGGTTTGATAGGATGCCACATGTATGTATACCACCACACTTCTTCTTTCCTTCACTGGCTTGCTTTCAGCACTTGTTTTTGTGTGATAGCAGGCAGTTGTTTTCAGCAAAAGATGCTCCAAAGCATTGATTCACAACCTGCTCAGTCTCACGCAGACAAAGCTGACAACCAGCCAGTGAAGCAAATAGATAGCCCTGTTGGAAAAACGCTTCTATCTCCAGAGCAAGAAAGAGAGTGAAAAGTTCAAGAAGTCCAGGAAAACAATACCAACTGAAAGATAATGTTTCTCTATAGAAGCTAATTTACATCCTGGTGGAAATAATAAAACCCTCAATTCTGATTATTGGATTTCTCCAGTTAGATATTTCCACGTTTCTCCCTGATAATTTATCAACCAGGATTTAACCATCAGCATGTGGCAGAGCAGGGAAATAACACACTATTGATTATATATAGCCTACTGGTACCCCCTGATAATCTGCAGTCCACATATAAATCAATAATTTAGAAATTAGATTTATGATATCAGAGTCAGGATGGCATTATAAAAATTTCAATTTAAGACGCGTTTAAAGCTGGTTAGGATCAAATAAAAGATCGGAGCCTTAAAGTGTGTGTGATTGAGGACATTTAGTCACTCATAAAGAGACTTACTGTAAAAAGCAATAAAAACTTTATGCGCTCAGTTTTAAGACCTTGGCTTTAGATAAAATGAAAAAGTACTGAGGGCATGAAATTGTTCTGAAAAGATAAGGTCATTAAGATGACACACATATGTGGGAGTAAGTGGTTTCCATTTAAGCGCATTGCTGCGCTGTCAGACTGCCTGTGAGGCGAAGCTTCATTGATTGTAGGATTTTTATTTATTTTTTGTCCATCTCTTGTCAATTCCAGGTTCTTTGTGTCTTTTTCCTAATTTGGCAGAAAGGATAAAAATGCAGCCGAAATAAAAGCAATAAATTTAGTTCCCTTTGAAGAAGAAAGGCTGTGACTCACAACCACTCACTCCTTTAGAGCCAAAAAGTCATTTTTTAAAAATTATTCCTTTAATATTTATTAGTAGCAAATGATCAACGTTTCCCATCATTATCACCGACCAGAGTTAGCTCATGCTGAAAAATGTCCATGAGCAGCGTTTGATTTATAATGCATTTGGAAAAATGGCACTGCAATTCATCTTTATTTTAACTGCGCCTGCTGAGGATGAATAAATACTAAATCCACCAAGACTTCAGGCAAACTGGTTCAGAACCGTTGCCCGGGGTGACCGTCTTTTCTTTTTGATCCAAATAGGCTGGAGTTGTTCCAAGGCCTCGTTTATAAGCCCATAGGTATGCAAGGCCAAAAATCTTGTTCTAATATTAATGTAAATTAAAAATAATAATCAAAAGCTAAATTGTTGCAGACAATATCTAATGACACTGAGATTGATTTTGGCAAATGTAATCCATCTCTTCTGTCAGTGTTCACCTGCTGAAGCATGGCTGGTCAATAGTCCTTAGAGGGCTGAAAGAAACCAGAAAGTTTCTAAAAAATCATCTTTGCCTGTTAATAATGTATTAATATATTTTTATTTGGCACAAATAATAATAATTATTCATAAAGTCATATTGGCTTTAAACCTGTGAGTTACAGTCTCTCCTCAGCTCTAAATTTTGTCCTCCACATTCATTTTGCATCAATTTCCGGTGTCGTTCCCACTGAGAGCTTTTATAAGCGCTCCATTATGAAGTGTCCCTTTTTGGACCCTGTTTACCAGGCTGCACAGGAAAAAGACTCAAACGCAGAGCACAAAGACAGTGTGGGCATCACATAAGTGAAAATACAGACCTGAGATAGCACACAGATGACTCATCAAGTGCTCCTTTAGAAAAGTTGAGTTCATTATTTTTTTTATTCCCTTCATCGCCAAGGTCTTCTCAGCCAGTCGCGGGATTAGCTCCACTGACCTCCTCGTCACAAATACGTTTCCTGCTAGTTTCTCAACAGTTCACGCTCTGTGTACTGAAAGGAAGACCCTCCAATCTGGCACTGACAGAATCTAATTTTGAAACATCGTCTGTTAGAACAGCTGGAATTGCGAGTACACTGAGCGTTGAGATGAATCGAACCTGGCGCGCAGTTTCTTTATAGAGCTGTGAATTCCTCTAAAGATAATAATAGCCAGTTTGGTGCAATAAATCGCCTCATGTAGCCACCTCAACCTGAATAAACTGGCCCTTTCTGGAAGACATTTATTTGTCCTTGAGAGCGGTTGTATAAATCCATCTGACAGCTGGAAATTTGTTGTGTAAAAGCTTTGGTTCAATTTTTCAGAATATCTCCTCCGCAGTTTGAGTGAATTGATATTTTCTTGTTTGTGAGGTCACTCCTTCCACTCACAACAGAAAACAAAGTGGGCAGCTTTCTGTTATCTGCATAAAACTACAGCAATAATTCAAATAAAGCCATCCATTAAACTGGCTTTAGCTTATTTGTTAAAATTATCTTTTATTGCAGAAATCTTCCATTTTTAGCACTCAGATTCTGTCACCTTTCAGGGGCAAGTGATTACATTTTAGTGTTTAAGCAACACGGTTTACTATTGTTACATGAATGTAGTTACAAATATACATTAAATGAATTTGAGACTATTTGAATTTAGTTTTTTATTGTTGTTTTGTGGGTTTTTTGTAGCCCAAACCAAGACAGATGTAATATTTTGATGGCAGCTCTCTAAAGGAGCCCAGTATCTGAGTCATCTGCTGCCAAACTTGCCGGCTGACTGGTTGCCTGTGCCGTTTAGATGCCTGGCTCTGGTTTGTTCAGCTTGCCTTGTGGTGTCTCTCAGACTGAATTAAACACATCTCCTCTAGATTAGCCAATCTCACTCTTTAGCCTGTCTGTCTGGACTGACTCCTTGTGAGTCCTGACTGGCAGCTGCATTGATTAGCTGTGCTCTCCATCGATCCTGTCAAGTGATTATAAAGAAAATCCACCTAATAATAACAATCACTGGTGAATGCAAGAGGAAGCCTCTTCCACAGGTAATCAGCATTTTGTCCTAACGTCCACCACATATAGTAGCACACACACACACGCATAGGATTATTGTATTTTCTTTTGGCACCTGCAGGACTGGCAGCAGGACATTCAGTAATGAGAAAAGCTCAGAGGACGGGGCTGTGAACTTGAACATGAGGTTTGTGGAGGATGAAGATGAAAACGTTGCAGCAGATAAATGCACATTCTGTACTGAAGAGTCTCCAGGGGGAAGTATGTGCTGCTGCTGCCGCTGATAGTGGCTTTAATAATGGATAGGCCTTACACTATAAAGCAATGTGATTAGCCTCTACCCAGAGTGGCCTATTTCCCCTGAATGACAGACAGGATACAGCCAGACTCCTTAGCACCATGTTCCCCTCTTTCTTTTAAAAACTGATGCAGAGACTCATTGTGTGCACGCCGCGTTTCTCCCTAATTTCAATCTGTGAGGGTCTGATTAAAGGATGAGGGGAGAGTGGAGGGATGCTGTTTGTACAGGCTGTCCTTTGTGAGGCATGCAAGCTATCTATCTGTACAGTAAGCAGTGATGGCATGCTGGAAACCTACAGTCAAGGTGTTTCTTCTTGGGTCCGCTGACTTCATGCGTCGTGGCCTTGCAGACGGCTTTGCTGATGGCAGAACCGGTCATGCTGTGCTGCGCGGCGGCGATCCGGTCCGTCAAAGACTGTCCCGACATGTTACAGCGGAGGAAGAGGAGGAGGTGCTGCTGCTGCTGCTGGTGGTGGTGGTGGTGTCCGGGTGGGGGGAACCGGGGAGGACGATCAAAATGTCTTTAGTGGCAGGGAGGAGGGTAGTGCCCTCTGTGAGGAGGAGGAGGAAGAGGAGGACAGTAGCAGCAGCAGAGTACACCGACGAGGATCCGGTGGGAGAATTCATGCAAATGACAGAAAACCGTCACATCCACGCGTTTAAAATCCAATCGATGGCAGAACGTGGGTTTTTTTTTTTTAAACAGGAGGTTAAAATGCGCTTTATCCCCAAAACAGACGCGCTGGATGCGTCCGATTATCAATAACCTGAATGATGATCTAATCTGCGCTGCATCCTTTCACCGATCACGCATTTCCTGCAGAAACCTCCTTAAACATCATCGTTCCGGACACCTTCTCCTCTTCTTCAGCCGGTTTCTGCTCTGATCCGCGCAGACTGCATCAACCTTCCTCCCTCTATGCAGTCGTCTCACACACAAAAAAGGGTTTTTCCCCCCCGCCGTCTTCCAATAGGACAGTTCTATTTTTTTCCTTCTTTTATATATAGTGCCAGTTAAACTTGTGTGTAAAATGGCAGCACATGAATCAGGTGACTGAGGAGGAGGGCGATTGGGCCACTCAGGTCCGGGGAGGGCATCTTAAAGCAGAAGGCAGAGAAAGGCATCAGATGGCTTTCATTTAGTCTGACTGACTGCTGCAAACTGAAACTCACCTTTTAAATAAAGAAATAAAGCAAAGAAATTAAAGTGTTACCTGATTTAATCCCTAATTATATAAACCC
>SSNR01000015.1:2203394-2227229 GCA_006937965.1 Callopanchax toddi
CCCCCCCCCCCCCCCACACACACACACACACACAAATTAGATCACCCTACATTGAGTCACATGGACACAGCTAAGGTGATCTGAGCCTCTCGTCAGTCAGACAAACTGCTGATGCTAACAAGAGATTTAAAGTTAATTTGTAAGACAAATTGTTAATATTTTGTCATTTTTTACATGTAAAAGTAATAAAAACCTGATAATAAGAACCAGTAAACTGGTGTTCAACAGAGTGAGGATTTCTTCCTTCTCTGTTTGATTTGTGATGTTTGATTCTGGACCCAATGAGTGAACATCTTTCTCTGTGACAGATTGTCTTCCTGTGAGACATGGAGACAATCTGGCTCTACCAGTTTCGTCTGATTGTCATCGGAGACTCCACGGTGGGTAAGTCGTGTCTGATCCGGAGGTTCACTGAGGGTCGCTTCGCCCAGGCGTCTGACCCGACTGTCGGCGTGGACTTCTTCTCTCGCCTGGTGGAGGTTGAGTCGGGGAAAAGGATCAAACTTCAGGTCTGGGACACTGCAGGACAGGAGAGGTTCAGGTCAGGACAGGGCCCTGTCCGTCTCTTCAGGCTGCGCTATTTAATATCACCATGACTTGTAAACAAACCTTCACTGGCTCTTATTACTTTGTATTTTAGTTTCAAGAAACAAGTTTCTTCAGAATGACTCTTTGTAAAGGTCAGCAGCGTTTCTGTAAAACACCTTGTGACCAGATGCCCTCTCTCATGACCTGACACAGCAGGACGTTACATAAAGGAGGAGCTGATTGAGCGCTTTAGTCCAGATAACGTTCAAAATTAAAAGCCCAAGTTTAAATCTAAATAGGGGTGTTTTAAAACAAAGAGCGAGAAGGAGGAAGTTTAAAGTTCTGATTATGTTACTGAATTTCAGTCTAAATGTTAAACACGGGAGTTCTCCTACTTTCTTCTACTTTGTTTTTAGAAAACAGATTTTTTTAAACATTGCATTAATCTGATATTTTACAGCGTTTCTCTAAAATATGAGTTTTTTCGTGCTTTTAAACCTTCTATTAATTTTTAAACTCAGTACAGCTGAAACTCTGTTTGAACAAAAATAGTCTTCCAGCAGTCTAAACTTGTTGACATTTTGTGGTTTTTCAGCAGCAGCCTGTTGTGTGTCTGTCCATCAGGTCCATCACCAGAACCTACTACCGTAACTCAGTGGGAGGCCTCTTGCTCTTTGACATCACAAACCGCCGCTCCTTCCAAAACGTCCACAGCTGGCTGGAGGAGGCGTGGAGCCACATCCAGCCTCACAGCATCGTCTTCCTGCTCGTCGGCCATAAATGTGACCTAGAGGCCCAGCGGCAGGTGACCCAGCATGAGGCGGAGAAGCTGGCAGGGGCTTATGGGATGCACTACGTAAAGACATCAGCACGTGACGCCATAAATGTGGAGAAGGTTTGGCTTCATTCTGACCTCACACAGGAACAAATCACTTTGTGTGATGTAATCCTGTGTGCTTCACATTTTGTCCTCAGGCGTTTGTGGACCTGACGACGGAGATCTTTGAGCTGGTCCGGAATGGGGACATCCAGATCCAGGATGGCTGGGAAGGCGTCAAAAGTGGGTTTGTTCCCAACACGGTTCACTCGTCTGAGGAGGTCACCGAGGGCAGCCGGCAGTGCTTCTGTTGATTTACTGACGGGGGTCGGGGTCACCTCACCTGACCTGATTCTGACTGCTGATTTCAGACCAGCTGTTAAAACTGTTACCTGCCCAGCTTACTTTCACATGTGAGCCTGTTTAAAGCTCTGTTCAAGTGTAGAAGCACAAGAAGCATCGTGACCTCTCACCTTTCTGTCTGCATGCGTTTCAGCAGCAACACTCGAGCTTTATGCCATTGTTGGCCTTTCCTGGTGTACATACAGACGCTCCTTATCAGGAGTGTGGTCTGTTCATGTTTCAAGGTGAATTTAATTAGTCTGAATCAGGCCCCTGCTGCCTCATGAGGACTCGATCTTATTAGAGAGGAGACACCTCTGCTCCACGAAGGACCATGAAAGCAAAGACGGCCGGATGAATATGCACTGAGAACATTTACTGATATGTTTACTGTCTGTCAGACAGAAACATTTCATGATGTTTTTGTGACTCTGTATGTCATCAATTACAAAAACAGGAAACTTCGTTAAAGATTTTGCTTCTGGAGGAGAAAGAAAAACAGGAACTGAGAGATTTAATGTTAACAGGCGCTGCGGTCTTTGACCACTAGAGGGCAGGCTGAGTCTTTTGGAGTAAAGAGAAGAAATAACACCTTCCAGCCAAAATCCACCAGACATGACAAAGAAACTTGATTTAATCAGAATAGTTGACTTTTTTAAATGTATTAAATCAGTTATTAAAAACTAACATCATTATTTTCATAAAAAGATTAAAAAAACAAATGACAAAGGCTGTTTCCTAAAAGGACCTTAGCAGTTCTTAAGTTTTGTTACCCTCTGCTAAAATGTGGGTGATGATGTTTTAGTCTCTGTGTCTGTTAGTAAAATATCTCATGAAGCACTGGATGGATTTTGGTTATCAGGACTCAATATGGCCGCCACAATTAATAAACTTCAGCCAACAGCAAAATGCCTCTATTTGTCAATTTTACTGATTTGAATAACAAATTTCATGTGTAGCTGAGAATCATTCTCCAATGCTCACCATTAGACCAGGTGAGATATTTTTTAATATTACATTGATTGAAAATAACATTATTTTAAAGATTTTACCAAAACGTCTACATCATTTTTCAACATAGCATGAAAAATGGCAGGTGATGTGGATGACATTAATTAGGGATCGCTAGGCCTTTAATTGTTTTGAGCTTCATTAGATGACAGATAGAATTTGTTTTTAATGAGTGGCGATATATGACGCTATACATTATTTTTTTAAAGGGAAAAATTTACAAAGACATTCCAACAGAATCCATGTATCATTCGTTCTTTCCGTTTTCCGAAAACCAGTAATCAAATAAGAAAAAAAAAATGTGATTTATGTTTTGTTTTTGAAACAAATAGAAAACAAAAAACATCTTGTCTTGTTTTCGCTCGGCAGTTAAATCATCCTCAGAACTGTATCTGACAGCCGTCAGGATAAGTTCCCCCTGTAGAAAATAAAATGGAAAAGAATAAACTCACAAATCATGGCAGGAATGAAAATAACTATCTAAGGAAGTGAGGTGTATCTAGCAAGGATGGTAGTACAAAGCAGTGAACTCTCTTGTAACTTTTTGATCTTTGGTTTCTGCTTGTATAGTTGTTGTAATGTCAGGAAATTGCCACAAGAGGGCGAGTGCTTCTGCTGAAAACACGCCTTTAACTTCCTTAGCTAGGAAGAGTTTATTTCAGCAGAAGCACTCGCCCTCTTGTGGCCATTTCCTGACATTACAACTTTACAAGCAGAAACCAAAGATCAAAAAGTCACAAGATAGTTCACTGCTTTTTTTCTACTTTCCTTGCTAAATACACCTCACTTCCTTAGATTGTTGTTTTTAAACACTACTACTATGATTTATAATGAGATTTTATCATTTTCCGTTTTACTTTCTACTTTTATAGAGGGGGATTTTGCTTCTTTATTTAAAATTAAAGATCTTTTCAAATTTAAGATGATTTAGTGTGTATTAAATTCAATATAAGGTGGAATAACATTGGAGTCAATAATTATATATTGTATTTAATTACATTCTTTGATCATTCATGTTATTTGTCCAACAGAGCGTGCAGTAAACTAATAAAGTTGTAATGTCAGGAAACCGCCACAAGAGGGCGAGTTTTTTCCAGCAGAAGCACCTGCCCTCTTGTGGCCATTTCCTGACATTACAACTTTACAAGCAGAAACCAAAGATCTTTAAAAAGTCACAAGGACGTTCACAGCTTTTTTCTACTTTCCTTGCTAAATAAATACACCTCACTTCCTTAGCTATTTGTTTGAGGGGGAACTTGCTTCTTTATTTAAAGATCTTTTCAAGTTTAAGGTGATTTAGTGTGTATTATAATGAATATAAGGTGGGATAACATTGGAGTCAATTATTTTATATTTTTATTAATTACAGTCTTTGATCGTTTGTGTTATTTGTCCAACAGAACAGTAAATTAATACAGCTGTAATGCCAGGAAACCGCCACAAGAGGGCGAGTGTTTGTCAGCAGAAGCAGAAACCAAAGACCAAAAAGTCACAAGATAGTTCACTGCTTTGTGCTACCATCCTTGCTAAATACACTTCACTTTCTAACCTAGTTGTTTTCTAACATTACTTCTATGATTTATGAGCTTTTTATCATTTTCCGTTTTACTTTTATAGAGGAGGAACTTATCATGGCGGCTGTCAGATACAGTTCTGAGGACGATTTAGCAACGAGTCCGCCCCGCCGGACTGGTGGGGGAACACATCTAGGCGGGGGGACTCATATCAATGTAACACCTGGTAAAGTAGACCTGAGCAATGAAATATTAAAATCAAATTCGTTACGTTACGCCCTATTTTATTTACCTTTATCCGAGACTAGAATTGAAAACATGGAAAACAACACAACACGTTCTTTGTTTTCTATTTGTTTCAAAATCAAATAAATTAAATCACTTTATTTTTTGATTATTGGTCTTCAGTTGAAAATGGAAAGAAATGATTCTCGGATTCAGCAGGATCATTTGATCTACTGATGTCATTAGTTTCTTCATTTTACTGTAATCGGCAGCTTAATAGACACACACCTGTCGGGTAAAGGGAGGCGTGAACACACACACACACACACACCTTCCTTTACCTGCCAATGCGTGACAGATTAGTCATCTCATCTGTCATTTAGACAATTTAAAGTATGCCTTTCATTGACTTCTGATGAACCAGTTAAAATATTTGCAAAATACAAATAAAGGTTGAAAAACTTCAAACCTGGACTCTCACAAGTTTGACTGATTGAGAATTGAAAACCGAGTTGTTCAGGCCTGCTTCCTGCCTTAGTGAAATTAAGCCACAAAGATTCTCTGTGTTCTCAGTAAGGTGATTAACTAATGAGTCATGGACAAACAGGAACTTCTTACATAAAGCCTCAGGTTGTTTTACAAAGAAAAGACCAGACATTAACCACAATCTGACAATATGAATCACTTTTATTTAAAAAAAAAAGAAAATTAAAATACAGTTCATTTTTTTACAAGACAGTCGTATGTACAGGATACAAAACAGAAAAAAGTAGTTGCTGTTAATGAAGCAGCACTGATGGGGGAGATGATTGGACTTGTTATTCAAAAGGCACAAGGGCAGAATGTGATGAGGCTCTGTGAGTCAGACTCATCACAAAAACATCTCAGTGATAATTTAGTGGCAAGTTTCTGTGGAAATCTTCATGTTCAGTTTAAAAGTTTAAGAGCAGATTTCACTTTTGACCTGTGACGAATCTTCACCACACTAAATGCCAAATGGTTGAGACAGCAGTTTGGATTGATCATCAGAGAGAAAAAAACAAGCAAACAGCAAATCTGCTCTTAACTTTCTCCTTCAAAAACACTTTGGAAGATATGATCTAAAGAGTTCAGCTTCCACAGGAGCAAATCTTATTTGGGTTTCAGCAGCATCAATTCTTCAAGTGTAATTTACAAAAAAAAAAGGTTTCAAATTACATTTAAGGTCATTTAAAAAAAAAAAAAAAAAAAAGAAAAGGAAAAAAAAGATATATGCATATTTTACAGCATTTATACAAAAATTCAGTTCTTGACAAATACTGTACATTCTACAGTAAAGCACTTTACTAGAACAACTAATAATGCTTCTGACAATAAGTTATCTCACCGACTCCAAAGGCTTTGGGTAAAATGAGGTTTAAAATAATTTATAGGACCAAGTTTTAGTGGTCAATCGTTCTTTTGGAAAGCAAAGTTTCCAAAATAATTGAGTTTGGTTGAAAGATATCACAAATATTTCATGTGACAATGCAAGATAAAGAAAGAGTGAAAAATCTAAATGATCTGCACTCTAAAACTGAACAGGTGACTTCTAAAAAGAACATTCATCAAAATGAATATAAAAAAGGCAGGAAAATACTCAAAAGCTATCCCAAAAAAACATAAACACATAAATATTAACATTTCTATTTGACAAAAGTAAATACAAAGGAATAAAAATTAATTACAAGTGAAGAAAACTCAACAGACAAAGCTGCCAAGAAAAAGTTTCAACGGAAACAAACATTTTCACAAGGTGTTAATAGAAAACTGGTTGTAAAACAATATTTTAATGGTAAATCAGACCGACTTGTTTTGTTTTTCTAAAGAAAGAGCACTCATGCCATGTTGTAAATGCCCCTAATGTTCCCAATCGTTTCAACTCTAAAAAATCTAAAAACAATCTGCACACAGTTGGTGTGATATGTTAATAAAACATATGGAAAAGATAATAGGATAACTTTAAATGTATGTTTAAAAATGCAGGTTTCATTCAAGCTTTTTCTATTTACTGAAACATTTGAGAATGAAATGTTGAAATCAAAGGCCTCAAAATGTCTGAATGTCTAACCCTATCTAAAGTCCTTCTGCATAAACAGCTTGAAATGATCTAAAGCTGTTCTCTGGGGTTTGAGATGAAGTAATAGTGTTTTATAAACTCATGACGTCTAGACTTCAGCTGCAAATATTGAACATAAACGTTGACTGAACGTTACTGACCTTTCTGCGATAACCAACGCTGTAAACGACACAGCCTCACTGCTGCTCTGCTGACGCACACGAATACCATCTGGTGCACCAAAACGGTAAACTACACACGTTCACATCTAGAAAAGGTGATCAACTTTCAGCTGTCGCTTTGTTGCTGGGCTCTGTGTTTTTTAAAAACTCAGTCTAAAGTTTGACTCTGCGGTCTGAGTCTGTTTACACTGTGAATCTGATTCACCCCGAGTGGATCAACGGCTCCAATCGCAGTAAACTAATGACACAAAACACGTAAAAGTAACAGTGTTCCAATTTGCAGCTTCGTATAACGGAAAATACACCTTCATAAGGAGGGTTTTAGTACTGTTGATCAGGTCCGCTCAAAGCATGCGTTACGTCTGCTTCAGGCTAAGGTTTCACAAAATAAGACAGATGGTCCAGAAAATGGCGTTTAGTAGTCAAGTTAATCAGCCTCCGAGTCAGAGGTACGGTATGTTTTTTTTGCCTCTCCCTCCCTTAAAACCCAGAGCAGCGTTCCAATCCACCTACACTGCAAATGATCAGAAATGAGTGTAGATGCTCTGCAACGCCCCCCTCAGGCCTGTGTTGGTCTGCATCAGGGACTACTACCCCCCTCTACGTCGCTCTCGTCAGGGGCGCCCTTGTAAATTGGGCTCTTGTTCTGAAGTGCTGGCTCGTATTTGCGTGGGGATGACCTGTTGGCAGCTTCACTGCTGTTCCTAATACCATAGAAGAAGTAGATGATGAAACCTAAAAAGGAAAAAAGGAGAGGGGTGTTATTTAGCAGTTTATCCTAGCGTAAAGTAGCAGAAATAAAACCAAGATCAGTGATGATCAAACGCACCGATGAGCATCCAGACAGCGAAGCGGCACCATGTACCCAAATCCAGCTGCATCATGAGGTAGATGTTGACGAAAACACTGAACAGGGGCAACCAGGGAAGCAGAGGGACCTTGAGAAGGCAGAAGATTTAGTTAAAAACTTCTCACAACGGTAGAAAAAGTCAATCAACAAAAGCAAAAATCCTTTACCTTAAAGGTGAGAGCCTCTTTGCTCTCTGGCTGCCTCCAGATGATGACAACACAGACGCCACAGAGAAGAGTCAAGAGAACACAAGGAACAACAACACCTGGATGGGCTTTGAGCAGTTCATCCAGAAAGTTAGCCAGGACTATGCAGAGCACAGTGATGAGAACCGCTGGAGGCACAAAGAAAATACAAATGTAGACATTAGTGTGAGGAGGATGCCAACATACGGATTGGATGATGCTAGGTAAACATCATTAATCTGGACATACAAATGATAGCAGTGGTAGCATAAACGATGGTCCCAGAGGTCCGAGTCGGGGTCTTTCCACTTGGACAGAAGAGCAGCTTGATGGTGAAGGTCTCTTTAAGGGGCCTGTCCTCCGTCTCCATACCGTACTCATCACCGCTGTCCCCTCCACTTACAGCCACCTTCTCCCCTTCCACCAGCTCCACCAGCTTCTCTGTCTGACTGGATGAATTCAGATTGCCAGGCTGATACCTGTGGAAGGGGAAACATTTATTACATTAAAAATTACTACACAAAATATGAAGGTTTTACTGAAAGAAAAACAAACATTTTAGAACAAAACGGATCAAAACAATAGTAGAGTAAAACCCATGTGACCTTTATACAACAGCTCAACAGATTATGATATAAGAACGCTCCCTAAAGTAGCTTTATGGGTACAAGCAGGAAGCATTAGCACATCAGCTGCTATAAAGCATCCAACATAATTAAAGCTTCAGATTTGACAATGAAGTAATAGAAAATAAAATGTGTTTACCGAAGAATTAGGACGCATATGGCCACCAACGAGTAGGCTAGAAGAGTTCCTATGGACATGAGGTCAACCAGGGCTGCCAGGTCAAACAGAAACGCCATCAGAGCTGTGAGAACGGAAAGCAGATTTTAAGGGTGGCGGACTAAACATCTGAGCTGCTTCTGTTTCAGGAGGCGTTATTGATCCTGAACTGACAGACAGCTGAGGCAGAAGAACGCTCTAACCTCTGATCAACAACTCTGAACAAAAACAGAATGACACAGCAAAGAGAGTCTGCTGGCTCAAAAGGAAAAAGAATCAGAAAAAACAAAGATTATTAACAGAGCTGCTTTACCTGCAACAATGCCAGAAACAATGGTGGCCAAGATGGGGGTCTTTGTACGAGGATTCATCCGGGACAGAGATCGGAACAGCAGCCCGTCCTCTGCCATGGCGTAAATAACACGAGGCATAGGGAACATGGAGCCCAGGAGGCTGAGAGGAGATAAGTGGTTAGCATTTTACTAAGCTAATATGCAAACTGGACTCAGGTAGACATGATGGGATGATTTGGGTTTCCTCACCTGGTGGAGAGAGCGCAGAGAGAACCCACAGCCACGATGTATCTGGCAGGAGCCCAGCCGACGTGACTGAAGGCCTCGGGCAGAGGACTGTCAGTGTTCAGCTCGTAGTACGGCATCATCATCGTCAGAGCAGCAGACACGCCAAAGTAGGCAAAGAAACAGATGAGCAGCGAGGCCACGATGCCAATGGGTATAGACCGCATGGGGTTCTTTGCCTCTTCACCTGAAGACAACAAAATAAGGAGAATGTTTTTTATTCTGCTCAACATGAGGGGGATCCTGTAACAGAAGCTTCAACTTGGACATACATTCCCTACAATATATTCACACATCTGGAACTCTAAGTCACTGTTTGCTCACTTGTTGTGGCGATGCAGTCGAAGCCCACAAAGGCATAGAAGCAGGTGGCAGCACCGCCCAAGACTCCGGCGAGGCCAAACGGAGCAAAACCACCTTCACCAAATTCGTTCTCTAAACTGAGAGGCAGAAGAAAGATTCATTTTCAAAAGATGCAAATAAACTCTTCCAAGGACAAATTCACATTAGGTGTAAAAACAGGAAAAGTCAGCTGTCAAACACTCACACTTTAGTGGTGACGTTCTGATTGGTTCGGTTTTTATAGTCGAGGTAGTCATCACTTGTAAGGTTCCAGTTGGCTGTGTCCCCCTTAACGAAGCCGGATATGATAACAAACCCCAAAACCACCAGATTGATGCCCGTGAAAATTTTGTTCACCAGCGCAGACTCACTCACGCCAAAGGCCAGAAGTCCTGAGAGCAGAACATGCATGATGTGAGAAAGAATTCATATTCAGCATCAACAGCGCCACGATCCGCTGTGTGGGTGGATATGTTCCAACTCTTAACACTTCTAACAAACCATCACTCAGCGACAGCAAGCACTTTCTCACACTGCCACTGAAATGTCACATTAGCTGTGAGATTAGTGTGAAAACTGTTCTGACTGCTGTGCAGTAATGATCCATTTAGCAGTTTGACCAAAAATCTGCGTTACTTGCCCAATTCTAGATCAAACCTTTCAGAATTTTACAAAAAGCATAGTCTGAATGAGAGCAACAACACCGTAAACTCACCAGTGAGCAGCAGAACCAGGATCAAGGCGAACAGATCAGGGTACTCAGCCAGCACATTGCCCGGCACCTTCATCGCCATGGATGCTTTAAAGAAACCAGATATCTTTTGTTCAACAAGGTTGTCGAACGTTGAGCTCCAAGCTCGGGCCACACTGGCTGTACCTAAAAGTAAACAGAAACAAAGAAATCAACCATAAGGTCTCCTTTACAGGATGTGGCAGCATTAATTTGGGAACCTTAGCTCCACTTATCAACAGTAATGTCAGAGACTGAAGCTCACCTATGACATATGAGAGGATGAGGTTCCATCCCGTGATGAAGGCCCAGATTTCTCCAACTGTCACATAGCTGTAAAGGTACGCAGATCCAGTCTTGGGGACACGGGCGCCAAACTCTGCGTAGCACAGACCGGCCAGCATGGAGGACAGAGCGGCGATGAGGAAGCAGAGGACTATAGCTGGCCCCGCCTTCTCACGAGCGACCTCGCCGGCAAGGACGTAGACGCCAGCACCCAACGTGGAGCCCACTCCCAAAGCAATGAGGTCAAGGGTGGACAAGCAGCGAGCAAACTGGGTCTCCTCACCAGAGCAGTCCAGTGTGCGGCGACGCAGCAGGATCTTGCCAACTTTGGACAGATTGCTGACCATGTTTGATGTGACTGAGCGTGGGCGCAGGACCAGGCTAAGAGTTTTAAATACTTAAGAGTGTGGGTGTGTGACTGACAGTTTAAACACCTGTGACACTGTTTAGATCAAGACTGCTGAAGCACTGAAGACAGGCTGAAGAAAAAAAATCAAGTAATCGAGTATTATTGGTCCTTTGACGTGTGTACGTTCAGTTAGGCAGGAGTTGCTTGAGCAGGAAGTGGCAGGTGTGTGGTCACAATATTTTGCTGCAGCAGCAGATTAGAACCTGTGAGGAAACACAAGAAAACAAGAACTCAGAACAGGGATCTATTCAGTAAATGCCAAAGCATACACTTTTTACAGCTCTGTGTTTGGAATTACAGTAAGGTTCAAAATAGACATGGGATCCAGAAATACGATGTTAGTGTTGTATTTAAAGGACAAAGAAACGGAGCGACCAAAGCTGTAAAATAACCCAAGATATTTTATGTTTTATAAAACTGGATGGGATTTTTGGAGGGCGGGCACGTGTGGACCTGTATTATTACAGGTTACGCAACTTCCAGGAATTCTTACCACCTTCTTCAAATCACGAGATACGGTGGGGCACAGAGAGACCTTGTGAAGACAAAAGGAGACCCTGTGCTATCCTTCTCCACTTTTAATTTTGCTTGAACAAATAAGCCTGCGATACGACACACCCTTAGGAAAACAAAAGAAACACCTAGCCTAATTCCTCACCACTCCCATGCTGTGAAAAAGGCTGGTCTAATGCTGACGTTGTGTTATTTCAGCACATGAGGAGAATCCTGGGAAAGTCAGGAGAAGATGGAGCTTATCAACATGACATGGGAGGACAGTATGAACCAGCAGGGTGATAAGATGAACCTCCTGCACTGAAAAAAGGCTGTTAAAATGTGCTGTTTTCTCAGGAAAACTGAAACAACTTTTACACATTTTAAAGATGGTAAATTCCTTATTTTAAAAGCCACATTGGACTGTGAGAAAGAACATTACTTAAATATGAGAATAACAAAAAAAAAAAAGCCTCAAGGACAGAAACATGCTGTCCAGTTGTAGAAGGGTTTGTCAAGTTCAGGAGGGGGAAATGATAATGATTACACAGGTTTCTACAAAAGACATGAAGGGTTCACTGCAGGTCAAGGACCTTCAGAGGGGCCCATCTGGGTGAGACAGATTAAAAACACACTGCATGCAAATCACTTTAACACACCTGACGTTTTATAACATGTGCGTCATGTTTTGACGTGCACTGTAAAAGATACAAGCTTACGTAGGCAAACAAAACACACCCATCAAAAAAAGGAACTACTATGAATGCACGTCTGAGTGTCACTTATAGTATTTTGTTGCAACAAGTTTGGCCAGATTCCAGAGTTTGGCTCAGCGATGGTTGGAAATTATGCAATTCAAAGATGCAAATGTGAAGCAAATGCCATGTGTAAGGAAATTCAAGTTCCAGGCATTAAAACAAGTTGGTCAGGTGGATTTATTCCTCCATATAATGAAACATAACACAAAAGTTGAAGCAAAGTCCTCAGATTAACACGTATGTAAAGTTAACTTCGTAACTTTTGTAATTTCACATGGAGAGAAACACTGATACCAGAGCTCAGAACATTATGAAGTGTGTGAATGAGTGAGTGTGAACGTCAAGAAGCAAAAATCCAACATTTGTCTCGGTCTGAACGGTCCACTAATGGTTATTTTTGTTCTGTCCACAAAATCACTTTGGTCACAGGAAAAGAAACTGAATCTTGCATGTATAGTGATAATAATGTGATGAATGTCCAGCATCCTACTGTCATTTACAGTAACACTGACTGGCACATGATGCGACTCTAACCAAAAGTATGTCATATGGCACTGTGCACTGATCACTAAATGCTACATTATCCAAAAAGCAATTTACAATCAGTTAAAAGAGAAAAAGGAAGATTGTTACTTGCAAATTTATCTAATTATGCAACTCTGTTGCTATGAAAATACAGATGACAAATTTGACACCAGAGTAACAAATCAGGAGGTTTTGTAAGAACAAAAGCAAGGCTTTTATGATATTCTAGATACAAATATATCACAATAGATCTCACTCTACTTTCATACACTATGAGGAAAATAAATCATGAAAAAGAAATGTTATAAATTTCAAGATGACGCATAAATTCTAAAACTGTTGTCTGTGTGATGCCAAAAGTAACATCGCCCTGTGTTTGAGGCCATTGAAGCAGGGATACTCGATTCCTTTACGTCTCAATTCTGTTGGTCACTTCACGGTTCAGTCTGAAGAGAAGTGAAACCTTAAACCAGCAGCACAAACTGGGCCGTCTGTCTGTGGCACAGGTAGATATCCAAGTCAAGTCGTTCGCTTGGGTCAAAAGTTAGACGAGGAAACACAAAGATATTCTAGAAAACCAACTTTTACCAATGCTTCAGATTCTCCTTGGTTAAAAAAAACCAAACATTATAAAGTTCATTCTCTTTAAAGTTTCCGTTCACCAATTTGAGAAGACAATACATAGTGTTACAGTTGTAGGTTATTTCTACATTTAGTGCACAGGATGCAAACCCTCACATTGTTTCATGTTTCAGCACAAAGACAATATTCTAATAATACCACAAACATAACACAACCCCAATAATCAAAGCAGGTCTTGTCCTAGCATTTCAAAAGAGAACATCCTGCCTTGTACTTTTTCGTATTTGGTTAAATGAAGACAAACACGGCTAAACAATGAAATCGCAAAAAATACAGTGCACTCGTCAACCTCCATAATAAACAGTCAGCCTTCTGAAGACTGATGGGAAACTGGTACATGATGGAAATCCTCCCACTCCCCTTTTGGTGTGACATTCCAGCAGCATTTTTCACTTGCACACCAGGAACTGAGATCTGAGGGTGTCCGTGTTGTGTTAATAAACATTTATTACGTTGCCCAGCTGGATGTGACCTCCTTAGGAAGTTCACCCCAAAAATCACGCAAGGCTTCACTGAGGACAAAAAGGTGCTTGAGGGCAACTAAGTCAAAGGAGGATAGGGAGGACCGAACAACCTTGGTTTTATCACAGAAAAATGCAGATCTATTGGCTCTAAGAAGGTCTCATTAGAACGAGCCATCAAAGCTGCCTCAGTCACGTCAGCTCATTGCTAATCTTTTCCTTGTGGTTTTCACGAGGGTGATCATTTGTGTAAATTAGGCAGGTTTATAGCAGGATGCTCAGAGGTGTGGTACACAAATGCTATGCGGAAACTCCTCAAAGGCTACAAATGCACACACACCTTAAAATGTTAATATGATACCAACAAACACTTTAGATTCCTGGTAATAAACATGACCAAGAATTTACTGAGAATATGTTCAACTTTCTCTCGTCTTTGTCTACAACAGCGGGGTCTTTGTTTTACTATTTGTCCCTAATTGAGACAAACTGAGAGGCTCTTTATATTCTGGAGGACTGTACACAATCAGGCCAGCAGCACTCCGGTTATAACAGGCTTCAGGGATAATGGTCCTGTTACTTGACTTAGCCTTGCTGCAACTGCCACGTACTGTAAGAGGATTAGAGTTTGAGAAGTAACAAACCTGCTAACCTCATTATCGTTTGTTGCTACTCCTTGTTCTGTCCTGAATAGCACATGGGTTTGTTTTGACTGCAACTGTTGACAACAACAACAACGCTGTTTTCTGGCTATGAACTGGATCACTGCTAATATGCTGTCAGTGTAAAATTTGCATCCAAAATAACAAGAATACAAGAATGGTTCTCCAGGAGTCTGAGATCATGCACAGCACCCTTTAAGAACAGAAATATATGTTTTTAATTGTAAAAAGCCACATAGCAAACCCAAATCAGAGTGCTTATGCTCATGTATCTGTAAAAAGACTGACTGCTGAGACTGAACTGACCAGTCCTTCAAGTCACCTGGTAGGAAACCACAACTCCAGCCAAAAACTATTCCCCTGTGAAGTGGAATGTGACAAAGGAAGAATCTGTTCACTTTCCCATGACCAACTCCAACAGTACTTACATTACCTGACCTAAGAACAGCAGCATAAGCCCATGTAGTATTAAAGAGGATAACCAGCCCGTTTGGCACGTAGCAGCCAAGGTGTGGATACTAATCTGCAACTCTGCATGAAGATAGCTCAAGAAAAATCTAGCAATATAATAATAAGGATGTTGAATCCAATACAACTGAACCTAACAGCTGTGCAGTAAATTCAATTTCTAAGTAGTGTTGTTTTAGTTGAAACTGAAGGAGATTTTAACAACTAATCTAACACCAATGACTTTACTGTAAAAAAACAAAACGTTTAATACAGTTTAACATTAAATTTCTAATTAAAAGCTAAACAAAACCATTGAGCTAGAGTGACATCCAGAAAGAAGAGATGAACAGCTGCATTTGATATTACACAAGAGATATTTCAATGTGTATAAAAGTGATAGATATGCAAATACACGGGAGGGAATAAGCTATTTCATCATGTCTTTTACTTTCCTTGTTAACTAACGAGGCGTGTGTGTATTTCGGGTTTGCCCAATCTTTTACTGCGCCTAATCAAAACCGCTTGACCTTCACGCCATTATTTCTAAAGAATATTTGTTTTCGGACACGTTTGACTATCTGTGTAGTGACTTTGAGCGAGCTGATGCAACACAAGTAACACCCTGCTTGAAGACAGGAAGCTTGACACAGATAACCCGGAAAGATGCCCATGGCGGTCGTGACCATTTGACGTCGATATTATGAAATTTTTAATAACTAAAGACGTTAAAATAGCCGTACACACAAGCAGTGTCATCACATTGAGCGAGTTTCGGCCATTAATTTGAGCCTAGATGATTAATATTAGCAACAGAAACGACGACTGGCTACCTACGTGGCTTCGGCGTGCTTGGCACTCCGGTGATGCCTTTCTATGTGAAGGTTGCTGTAATTACCCGGTTTAAACACTCATAACCGACAACAAAATTAATATCTAGAGTCTGGACACCTATTTCCATCTAAAGCTTTTCGGAAGTCGCTGTTGAACGTTAAAAACAAACGCTACTTTCGTGTAAAAAGCTTTCCTTGGTTAAAAAAAAAAAAAAATCGGTCTCATCGTGCATTTATTACCTGCACTAGATTTTGAGTTTGCTTTGATAATTTAGTTAAAATACAAATTCATTGAAAATGGATGCTCTTTATTTTCAGAACTATTAGGGTAATTTAATATAAATGTAATATTAATATAAATGTAATATGATTTCGTGGAATTTCCGGAGCCGATAAGAGGTCTTTGAAAGCAGCATTTCGTTCTTTCCATGCCTCCGGTAGCAGCAGGTTAGTAGCAGCGCGTGCTAAGACCAAAACAATGTATTTTGATAACGGTGCGTTTAAGAATTGACAATTTAAACAGGCCCTTCATTATGGTCACTCAATATTAAGTTTCCAGTTTCTGTCCTTGTTCTGGTTTTCCATTACGCACTGGACTAACTACATCAGCTGATCCCCCGCTCAAATGACAAATTAATTAAGCCGACTTACCAAACATTAACTACCGTGAATAAACTCCACACGACTATTAACGCCTGGTGTGTATCATACATTTTTAAAACATAAAACACAAACGAGCAAATGAATGTGAGGAACGTTATGTTCTTTTCAACACACGAGGATTGCATCAGTCAGTCTAATTCTAAGCTAACATTACAACACGTGGAACATGTCATTTTAGAATTAAATTTAAAAGACGTGTCTGAATGTTTAAATACAATTTGGAGATTTTTACCTTTATTACCTTCGTGTATGAGTGGAAAGACAAAGACGGAAGGAAAGCAGCGATGTCTGTGGTGGTGGTGGTTGCTGATGAAATATCCCGCCCGGTTGAGCGTGTGCTCGGTTTTGTTGGGGCGGGATGTGTACAAACAAACTGACGCAATGAGGGGCGGAGCTTTCCACTCATGAATGGAAGAACAAACGGAAGTGTACGTACCGTCAGTGCGAATAATAGGAGAGAGAGAGAGAGCATAGAAAAGCGACAAGGGAAAACGGGAAAATATCATTTTTATAAAGCAGTGACACCGGAGTAACGTGATTGTGTTCAACCAACGTGCCCATGCGAGCACGTGGTTCCTGTAGTAACATCCACCAGGGCCGGTCCTAGCTTTTTGGGGGCCCTATGCTAGATAAAGTAGGGGGCTCTTTGTTGTAGTGCTATAAAGCTAGGAGTTTAAACTTTCAGATGTCTCACTTTGTTACACTTGAGAAGAAAAAAAAAAGAAAAAATTACACACTAGGTTCTTGAAACTAAAATTAAAACACACACAAAAAGAAAGTTGATCTAAGCAACGTAAAACTATAATAACATGTTTAAAAAATATGCCCATAGAGTCCAGTAATGCAATTTTAAAATAAAGATGTTTAGAACAACTCCAGAAAATTAAAAACAAACTAAATAAAATACTTTTGCCTTCCACTTGTCAATACAAAAAATAAAATAAAACATTATTATAAGAATAAATAAACTGGGTCATTGTGCAAATGAACAGAAAAAATAAACACCACTTAACCACCAAAATCTGAATGCAAAAACTACCACACACAACAAAAGACTATTTTTTTAAAAGTGTGTTATCTTTCCCAGAATATCAACACATGCAACTTTAATCACCATCCTTCAATAGGTCAACATCTGTTTCCTAATTCTTTGGAAGCAAAGTCAGCAGTAATGTCATATGACAGCTGCTTGCATGGTTACAGATTATTGTAAGGTTTAAACTCCTAATCATCATAGCAATACAACAATGGGGCCCCTAACTTGATCAAAAGTAGAGCAACCAAAAAGCTAGAAATGGCCCTGTCCAAATTCAAAGAACAGCAGTGGAATATTAACTTACTTTCTTGTGTGTACATGCACCCAGTGACCTGAGCACTGAGGGGGTCAGTATGTTAGATGATTTGATTTAATCAAGCAAATCTCACCCATCTGGATGTGTTTCATAGTAATCTAGGACATTGTGACTGTGAATAAAAGATAAATGTATTTTAAATATTAAAATAGACACTTTAATGCTAACTGAAACAATATAATGGTACTACTAACTACTGTGACTAGTTCTTAGCTCAATTGTTCGATTAAAGCTAATCATTTTTATCCATTTTTCCCAAATTGAGATTGTTCAAAGAGATTTCTACAAAAGGAAGTATATTCTTCCATAAGAAACCTGTTTCAAAAGATCTGAACTATCCTTATAGTCACAGATGTTTGTACTTAACATGAAATTAAAAGCTCTATAGGGGAGGAAGAATTGGCGTGTTAAGTTCAGGTATTGCTGGCTATTGAGAGTTGTTTTAATTGATTGTCACTTTATATTAAAATTTTAAATATATCTTGGTTTCAAACAAAAGTAGCTTTAAATTAATGGACATGTAAATTGTAAAAACTCAGTTTTCTCGGTCTCCAACTATCCCTCCCTGTCCAGTGGTACTATAGTTACCATTCGTTCCACCTTTTGTCCATGCTCAGTCACACTGCTTTGGGTTGCTCTTTCAATTTACTTCCACTTTATCAAGCTAACCCAACTGGGTGTCTCAGCAAATACAGCGAGCATGGACGCACACTGGGCTCCATGGTTAAAACGGCTAACAAAACACAACCTAATCTCTGCTTTGGCTCTCTGTACCCATCCTGTCTGCCCACTTTCATTACTCAGGACAAGGCCAACACATCAAAGCTAACTAGTTTTATAGGTCACTGTCTTCACACATGGAGGACGTCCTGGCTGGCGAAGCCATCCAAGGGCACCAGCTCTTTCTTTTATATTATTTCTATTGCTGTGTGGCTAATCGTAACAGCATTTTGAACTTTAATGAAGCACAGTCACTACTGATCAAATATTTGAACACAATGTAACTCTTTAAGGTATACATGGCCTATGTGTTTCAGTGCACAAGTTTAAACATTGTACATTCTGTTCATGTGGAAACCACAGATGTGTCTAATTAGTTATACTGTAGCTAATTTGATTTTTTAGTTCATGATCTGCATCACAAGATCACTATTCCTGGAGAGGTTTAATCCAGCAGACCAGAATTCCTCCTTACTGTTAATCCCCGTTTCCTGAAGGCCAGCGACAGCAGGAGAAAGATTAAAGGCCTTTAAAAATTAATGCAAAGTGAAATTCAAAGTAGAATGAAATCACCAGCGGTTATTATGATCCTTCAGGTTTGCTAAATCTGCTTTTATTTGCAACAATTTGTTTTATTTTACATTTGCCCAATGAAATCGCAGAAGTCTTAGAATAATGCTGCCCACAGTGAATGAGAAGTGCACAAACTAATTTGGTAGTCAGAAAAGGGAAGGTGGTGTAATATCTATTTGATCTTGAATTCATTTTTTTTAGTCCAGCACATAACTCACAAAACAATAGCCATCTATATTCTTAGGAAGTTGTATCTTTTAAAATATTCTCAGAAAAACCCGTCTAATCAATAAGTTATTGAATCAGTTAACCAATCACCAGTCTGCATTCACCCACTTAAAAAATTGAATATGAAATTACTACTGAAGAGCTTTATGAATTGTTTCAGGCCTAAATAACCACAAAAAAAATGCAGAACAGCTCATAAAGAGCTGCGTTATCAGTGGTAAAATAGAAAAACTCAGATAAAGAATCCAGAATTTAAACTCAGATAATGGGAAGATGAAAAATCAACTATTTTGCAAAATGGTCTAACCTTCATTAAGAATATATATTTACAAAAAACTTATTTTAGGAAAAAAGTTGTCATTGATCTTCTATGTAATGGGGGACAGTTAAAGATTTTCTTTTTAAATAGTTTCACAAATTAGTTTGTTTACATCATGTTCAGTTTGTCACCATCAGTCAGTGACTTGATTTAAAAAATGCTTTGTAGTTTCACTCGTGTCATTTTTAATGATTTCCTAATCCAGGATGAGAACCAACATTTACCTAAGAACAAAGAAACCCCACACAGGAAGGCCTGGGCAAGCCGAGATCATTTCACTGTGAGGCGACAGAGCTGAACCACATGCAACATGTTTAGGGGGTTTCAAATAAAAAATATTCCATCCTTTTATTCGATTTCATTGATGAATCAGGTCATCTGCCAGCCAGCAGCCCATTATTCAGCTTCTATGACTCTATTCATCTCAGACTGAATTCTTAAACTTAAAAACCGAGTTAAGCGATTTTGTTTTGCCTTCATCTCACCAAAACCAAAGAGACAGAACACAGCAGGCAGCAGGAAATTTATTGGTGGGCTGGAGTAACAAGGAGGGTACTTGCCATCCAAAGTGGAACTGTAATGACAGCATGTATAATTACACTTCACAATAGTATCAGTAAAGAATTAAATGGCAAAAAATAAGCACACATAAAGCCTTATGTTATATCTCCAACAAAACAGATGCTAAATATGCATTTAAACAAGATACTGTTCATATAATGAACCGCTTGTCACAGTGCTGAGATACAGTTATTTGTCTAACTTAACATTCCCACTAGCTGATTTGACAGGGTACAGCCAAAACATAGAAATAATGATGCAGTAACTAAGAAGATAAAGACAAAACAAGTAATCCTGGATAACAGCATGTACAGAATGTAAAACTGTGGGGAAAAGATACTGAGTGGAATGATGTGTTGCTGTCTTTTTCAGGATGCTACATGTTGCTTAACTTTGGATGCTAACATGAAAATAATCACAATTTTGCTAGCAAAACAATACCAAAGAAAGCAGATAATTACACTCTTTCTAAACAGATCAAATGAATCAGAAAAATATACAGAAGGAATAGTATTCATTGTTTAAAAAAAAAATCATAATTAAATGACTAAAATATATATTTAGCATTTTGTTTTCTTAACTGATGACTTATTCCAAAAAATGTACATACAGTATGAGGAATGACCGACAAAAACTTATTTATACACTTGATTTCAGGTTTATAGTCATGTTTCTTCTATACGCTGTAGATAATTTCCACCTCCGACCCCTCAGCCTTATAGTTATGTGATGTAGAAATAAATGTAGATGCAGTTGTCTCTGTTGTCTTCGCGTTAGGACAGGGAGAGAGAGAAAAAGACATGAGAAGTAAACAACAATGAAGAATTAATACAGTCCAGCCAGAGTTTAGTGATGTGATTTTACACAGAAACGATCACAAGATTATGAGTATGAGTCCATACAGCTCAACAGCTGTCCATCTTCCAGCTAATCAAGTTCCTGTGCATCATGTCCTTTTAATACGAATCAGAATGTACATTTTATTAACAGTGGTAGGTTTTTACGGTCAAGATTCTCTGAATTGGCTGTACTTGTTTTAAATGACCATGAAAACTATCTTTGAAACAACACTGAACATGCTGACTCCTACAGTTTACTTATATCTGAGCATTGCTCAAGGCAGATTTAGCTATTTTCTTTAGCTTTAATGTATTTCCACAAACACCTTTACTAAGAACGGCAAGCAGCAGGGAAGTGAAATAGTGATAGCAGATTTAATAGAGGCTTTGAATTACATGGGACCGCATGCTGCTTTTCATATTAAGGCATCCAGACCTGAATAACCCCTTCTCTGAGCTGCAGGAGTAACTAACAGAATTCCATGAAACATTAAAAAAAAATGTTGTTTTTCCCCCTCTTTTGGCCAAGATGCTTTTTGCACCTCCAAATTTGGACATGACCACTACACAGGAAGTGGCTGTTACGTGTATGGACATCACGTTTTTAAGCAGTTCTTTAGACATAAACTGTGCCTAATGAACTGTGTATGTTGACATTTAAAATGTTGCCATTAGACTCAGGTGTAAAGCATATATTGAACACAAACACAGGGTTGTAAAAAAGTAATTGCACCCCTTGTTAAATCTCAAAATAACTGATCAACTTCATTATTTGGAAAGCCAAATTCAGTTACACCAGCCAGACCCAGGCCTGATTACTGCCAGCCCTGTTTAGCAGACAATCCTGAAGGATAATATCCAGGCACTGGCTGTAAATGGAACATTTATGTTGGATAAAACCCTCAGTGTCACTGAATTAAAACAGTTCTACAAAGAAGAGAGTGGGACCAATTTCCTCCACAGTGATGAGACTGGTTACCAGTTATCACAAATGATTGACTGCAGGCATTGACACCAAGGCTGTTGCAACCACTTATTAGATTGAATGGTCAATTGCTTTTTCACATAAGACTAGGTTGGCTTGGATTGCTTCCCACACCCCAATCATTGAAGTCATCATTTGAAAACTGCTTTTTAAATTTACTCAGTTTATCTTTTGTCTGATTTTGACATTTGTTTTCTGATCTGAAACATTTAATTGTGACAAAAAAAGCAAAAGCAGGAAATCTGTAAGAGGGCAAATACTTCTCACAACACTGTTGATAGATATTAGTATTTATAGTAAAGTGTTTTTTTTTTTTCAGACACGGAAATTTTTTGCACAATACATCTGTCTGAAAATACACCAGACCTGAATCAACAGACAGGGAAACATAATGGTGGTAATGCAAAAGAAAACTTCCCAGTGAGACAGTTAGGATAAAGAAAGCGTGCAGGAGTGCCATGCAGGCGATGATTAGTGCAACAGATAATGACTGTTGTTGGATTAGTTTGAGGAATGTTTCAAAAGGGCTTTTGTTACAGGTGATGCACAAAACGTGTTCCCTGTAGAACAATAGTTCACACAACTTCAAACAATAATGTATCTCTTACATTGCTGGAGTGAACATGTTCTGCAAGCCAGATAATGGAACAGTTGATCAACTTTTGTGCACCAATTCATTTTTATTTTATCCAATTACAGTAAAATGATTTAAAGAGCATATATTAAGTTCTTTTTTTTTTATTATTCTGATAAAACTCTGTCCAAAAATACTATTTGAAATGTTTATTGAGGGTATTTTGTTTTACAATACATTTTTTTTAAACCATTTTTCTAGTCCAAAGTGCCGCTTTTTGCAAAGCTTCTAAAAACGCTTTTTTTTTCATATGTGGACCTGTGACGTCAGCTAAGGGAGCTCCTAGCTAGGTGGCGCTGCTTACAGTGTTGTCAGATGTAGATAAATAAAGTATTTGTAGGATAATTTAACACTCTGTACGATCAATAATCCCATAAATCTGATCATTTGAGCCCTTTGTTGTGTGGAGTTTGTGTAACAGATGCTTGTTTTAATCATTGTGTTAGATTTTTTAAAGCTAAACTACTTTAACATCTCAGACTGGCACCGCTCTAGTCTGCCAGCTGCCTGCTCGCTGTCGGCGATGAGTTGTTAGTTTTAGGTTAGAGCGCTCTTTAATCGAGTCGGTGTGTATTCATTTTAATAAAAAATGCTAAATTATATTTATTATGTTTGTGAATGCCAATCGCCAGTCTGTCAGGACACTGAGTCAACAACGGGACGGCTTCCTTACCGGTACGGTGACTTCTGTTTGGAGACGAAAAACCCCGGTGGTCCTGGTCTAGTCCAGGACTGGATGTGATGGAGTCCCACTTACCGACGAAAAACATTCAGTGTGACTCTAAACAGGCGCCGTTACTTCGATCCATTCACCGGAACCGCTGTTAGCACACAGCAGCTAACAGGAGCTAACGGGGAGACTTGAGTCTCGTTTCCATGCCAGGTTTGGTACGGTTCGTGGTGGGTCGTAATCCGGTACCGGTCCGCGATTTCATGAGAGCATTTCCTTCAGGTGTCTGACCCTCACCTGGCTGGCGGGGTACAGTAAATCCATGCCGCGATGCTCTCCAGAGGAGCTTCCCGTTTCCAGCGGGGCTACCAAGAGGGTCTTCACGGCGGGGGTTCCAGCCTGACCCGACACTGTTTCGGTCAGCCTCGAACCGTTTAGCTGCATCCTGTGAAACTTTTTATAAACTCTTTCATTTCTTAACAATCCACCTGAACGCAGCTCAATGTTTGGAGCTCTGATGATCAAACCTGGTGCTAAACGCTGGTATTTTATCCAGACCCGAGTGAGGAGGTGGGTCACGGTCTACAGCTGGTCCGACAGGGTACAGCCTTAC